>PITA01001703.1:0-185155 GCA_004023965.1 Spilogale gracilis | reverse complement strand
GAGAGCCTGGTGGTGGGTACTGGGGACACCTAAAGCGGGGAGCACTGGGTGTGGGGAATGGGGAATGAATCTTGAAACACTGGAAAAAAAAAATTTAGTAACAATAAAAAAAAAATAAATAAAATAAATAAATAAATAAAAATAAATAAAATGCAATTGTTAAAAAAAAAAAAAAAAAATTCCAGGAGGAATCTCAATACTTAATTCTAAAACATTTCTTCCACAGAAATCCCTAAGAAAGCATACCAGAAGGAAAGAGAAACTGACAAAAGGAATGCTGGGCTGCTTTGAGCCTTAGGAAATGGCTTTAGTTCAGTTTTGTCAAGCATAGTATGTAGATTTAGAATTTTACTAGCTCCTTCCCCTAGGGTCTCCTGCATAAAGAATTCTCAGTGATTTATTTTCAAATATTCTCTCATGCTGGTATAACTTAAGAAATGTTCCTTACCTTGGTTCCTGATGCTTTAATTTTTTCAACATAATCCCAAACTGTCTGAGGCGATATCCTGCCGCCTACTTGAATACTATCTGGTAGATCCTACAGTAAAAAATGAAGGTGAGCAACATATACCGAATATAATAGTCATAATTCATTTAAATTGAGCTCTAAGACTAATTTGAAATGGTAATAAAACACAAATAAAAGATTAGTAACACAGAACATAAGAAAGTACAAGGGTAGCAATCAGGCTTTACCTCAAATGTCAACTCCAAATAACTAACGTGGGTACCCAAGATAAAACTGAGATCCAATGTGAGGTCAAGTTAATACTCAGCAGGAAAGACATGCACCATAAAGGGGTTTTGGCAAGCAAACGACACACTGACAATCCAGAAAGAATACAACAGATTTCAGGATATTAGAGATTGTTTTTCTTCTCTGACCTTCTCCTACCCTGTCCCCTCTTCGTGGTGATAACAGGCAAGGACATCATTTAATCATTAACAGTTAGATTTCAGAAGTTATTAAGTTTAATTATAGAGCATATTTTTACACAGTAGAGAATAGCACTGTAATAATGCAAACTCATTTTTTTAAACGGTAGAATCTTTCTGAAAATAAAAGACTATACATAAAATTAGTTAACTGTGTAACTGAAAATATTTAAAACTAATCAGTAAATTACTATTTTTCTAAGCTGAGAAAATTTATTAAAAGTATAATTGATATTAAATTCAATTAAGTTTATTTAAATTATTAATTGCTTTAAATATTTATTTGGTATTTTAGTCCTAAACTAAACATAAGCAGAAAGGAGAGGTAGAATTCGGGAAAGCAACCACACAGAAACTGGCTCAGAAAGGAGAATAGTTTTGTTTAAAATCACATTCCATTGTTTAGGACTTCTTCTTTTTAAAGATTTTATTTATTTATTTATTTGACAAGGAGAGACACAGTTAAGAGAGGGAACACAAGCAGGGGGAGTGGAAGAAGTAGGCTTGCCACTAAGCAGGTAGCTTGATACGGGGCTCAATCCCAGGACCCTGGGATCCTGACCTAACCAAAGGCAGATGCCTAACAATGGAGCCCTCAGGTGCCCAAAGACTACATTTCTAACAGATTTGTTCAAAAAGAGGAACATGGGTCCATTTAATTTTCCTCTTATAAAAATCAATGTTTCTAAAATATTATTTGCCAAGCAAATTATATGTAAAAGTAATAATTAGGTTGTTTATTAAAACATAATGCTAAACAGGGGTACCTGGGTGGCTCAGCCATTAATTGTCTGCCTTTGGCTCAGGTCATGATCCAAGGTCCTGGGATGGAGCCCCACATAGGGCTCCCTGCTCAGCGGGAAGCCTGCTTCTCTCTCTCTCTCACTCCCCCTGCTTGTGTACCCTCTCTAGCTGTGTTTCTCTCTGTCAAATAAATCTTAAAAAAAAAAAAAACCCCATAATGCTAAACAAATAAACCAACCAACACTAGTTAATCCACATTACATGTAAACTAATTTCAGTCTAGGAGCACCTAGGTGGGCTCAGTTGCTTATTTGGCTCAGGTCATGATCTCAGGGTCCTGGGATGGAGCCTTATGTCAGGCTCTGCGCTCAATGGGGTGTCTGCTTTTCCCTCTTCCTCTGCCTGCCACTCTCCCTGCTTGTGCTCATTCTCTAATAAACAATTATTAATTTTTTTTTAAAAAATGTGTTTTCTCTAATAAATAATAATTTATTTATTAAATATTTTTTAAAAATATAATTTCAGCCAAATACAAAGGAAAGTAAAGTTTATATTTGTCTTAAAGAAAGATAGACATATATACAATTTAGGCTTTTGGAAAAAAGTTTTTTTTTTTTATTTTTGCCTTCATGGTCAGCAGACTGAGAATGAATGGGAAAAGCTAATGTTAGATACAAACATAACAGAAACAAAAATACAGTACACATGACTTATTTTCCTCCTGCATAAACAAAGAAAAACACAACTTCCTTCAAAATAGTTCAAAAATGTCCCATTTTTCTCATTTATCATAATAGTCCAGCTGTTTATTTTCCATAAATATTGCATAACAGTTCCTTCCTATCCTTCAGGTGTAAAACCAAGGGTACCTACAGCAACTACAGTCACTGGTCTCATGCGATTGTCAACTTGCTGTAATGATTCAACTATAACCTGCATCTCATTCACAGAAAGAGACAGTAAGAACTGTGGTCATACAGTTGGGGAAACATAAGCAACAGGAGAATGAGAGAACTATCAACAAGGAAAAATCTTCCTGACAGGCTAACACTCAAGACCAAATTAAGTAGGTCAATGTTTTATCAAGTATATTTATTTAAAGAAAAACTTTAGTTATCCAAGCAGACTCTCATTAATTTTTAAGTCTCTAACACAGGAAAGCACATCTTAGAGTACAGGACGTGTGGGTTTAAAACCTTCAGAACATAGTTATCCACAGTTCAAAAACTCCATTTGTGAACTCACAGTTTCATTAATTGAATGGTTTAAGAATCACTGTCAATATTTTTCTTAAGAATGAAAATAAATTTATCATTTAATAATTTTATTATTTGTAATATTGTTTTCTCTCCTACTGCTCTTTTAGAAACACATACGTCAATCTGAGCAAAAAAGGGCAAAAAAGTTCACAGTACCTCTGTCAAATACTCAGGGGAACCAGACACTGGGTAGGCTTTAGTAACAAATTTTGCCACAGAAGGCATGTTGATAAATCCTTTCCAGATGAAGTTCAATCGAGCCAGGAAGGTAGACTCAACTTCAACAGTTCCAGGCATCTCTGGACTAAAACATGACATTAAAAAATTTTATCCTTAAAGATCTGCTCATGAATAAATCCATTTTCTACTATGTCATCAATTATTTCTATTTTAGCATGTCAATAAAGCCAAAATATGTAAAGACTATTGATTAAAGAGTTCAGATTTTCATTTTTTATAAAAAATTACATTCCATATTTATTTTACATGGTCGTGTTTTCAAAATCACCTTTCATGGATGGCTTAGATGAAGGTACAGAGAAGTACAAGCAATTTTTCTTAAGTGACCTATCTCCTGTCTCTTGGGACCAACATAATTAAACAGAATTTTAAAGTTAAGTCCCCACATATACTCTCAAATCTCTTAATTTTGAGTCTTATTCTTTTATCTCAATTAGTTTACTGTTTAAGAAGATACAGCTACTTTCTCAAAAGAAAGCTTCCTAAGAAATATGTTACCTTTTTGTTTTTGAAGACTTCCAAATATAATCTGGCAAAGATCTATAATGATTATTATAGAAATTGTGGCTAAGAGAAAATTACCGTGGAGCAGGAGAGAATGTTGACTTCGGAGACTCTTGTTTCTCCTCTTCAAAGAATTCAGAAGCCAAAATATTTGAGGTTGAAGATAATGCATCTGCTATGCTTTCTGCTTCATTATCTGAATGTTTACGAGATACTCCAACAACAACTTTTACTTTTTTTGGAGAAAGATCATCTATAGGTGGAGCCATTCGACCTAACATGGGAGGACATGAAAATAAACCATTTTTGTAAACTGAAATTTCTAGAACTACATCCACTCTGCTTCTGAAGTTATTGTTTTTCTGACTGAATTGTTGCATAACCTTAGATTTCCTGGGGTAATTTTTAACTATCATCTCTCATACTTGTATTACACCTAACTGATGTGAAAAATTAGGAAAAGAGGATGTTAAGTAACGTAGATAAGCTGAAATGGAAACAATATAACTAAAACCTACAGTTTCTTGATTCCCTAGCAATTTTTAACTAACCTACACCAAATGCCAAGTCCTGAGAAGTAAGAACTTAGTAAAACAACTCTGCATCCTATGTTGTGTTACATATAGTAGCACCCCATCACATAAATGCATAGTGCAGTGCTTAGTTACTAAACATGAAAACTATTAGTAATGTTTAAAAAACGACATTGGTTTTAGGTTATAGCATTAAGAAGGAAAAAGATCACTCAAACCTTCTGAAAATAGGTTAGATCTAGTAGTGTTTAACAAATGTCTTTGTGTGCTACCATTAAATTTACTAAAATATTACCAGGAAAATGATTAAAAAATTTTTTTTCAAAGATTTTATTTATTTATTTGACAGAGAGAAACACAGCCAGAGAGGGAACACAAGCAGAGGGAGTGAGAGAGGGAGAAGCAGGCTTCCCGCCGAGCAGGGAGCCCAATGTGGGACTCGATCCCGGGTCTCCGGGATCATGACCTGAGCCAAGGCAGTCGCTTAACCAACTGAGCCACCCAGGCGCCCCGAAAATGATTAAAATTAATAGAACTAAGAGTATTTTTTACTAAGACAGAACTAAATAGGTGTATTTAAGAATACTATTACACCCTGGATGGCTTTCTTTAAGAATAACAAAGTCTAAAAACATTATGCCCTTTAAGACTTTATCACTGTATAGACTGTAAAATATGTAAACACAACTTTGAGAAGGTAGGATTATTTTTATTATAGGAAAATTACTTAATTGTAATATATTTCATCTAGCTTCTAATCTAATGATGGAGGACAACAAACAGATTAACCTAAGGATTTTTCATGTTATTAAGGTATCTATCATTCCTTAGCATACTACAGTAAATAAAAATTGACAGCCACATCTCCAGAGTTTACAAAACTTTTGATCCTCTATTTTTAACAACAAACTGAATATAATTTAAATTCTTCTTTATTACACCCCCATTTTTTTATGCCCTAAATCCAGTCAACCTCCAACATCTATCAATATTACCTAATGTGAGTATCTCAAAGCCTTTACTTATTTCTATCTTCAATGACCACTCTAATTATTCTAATCAAAACTATCTTCATCTCCTACTTGGACTAGTGCAAAGGCTTCCTATGGAGTTTCCCTCCTTCCTCTCCTGGCTTCTCCCACTGTAATCTCTTCTCAAAGTCAGAGATATCTTCATAAAATACCAAACTGCTTATGTCATTCCCTTGCTATAAAAAACCCTTTTAGTCACTGTCCACTGCTCTTAGATTCAAGACCAAAATCTTCAATGCAGCTACAAAAGATTTTCAGCATTTCTGAGCATGATCTGTAAAGCAGTATTTTATCTCATGATCTGTTATTAAGTACACACACACTCAGATCTCTGTGGCTGTGTGTGCACATGTGTATATGTATACGTGTGTATATGTATTTTTGTAATAAAAATAACTGGAACTAAAGTTTTACAAAATGGTACTCATCTTTGTAAGTGCAATCCACTGTGGTATTTTCTGTTTTGTTTTTGTTTTTGATTTCACTACTACTAAGAGGTCACAATCGAAGTCTTAAAGGCAAAAAGATATTACAAGATGTGATCTGAAATATCTCTTCAAACAAATCATATGCCTCTCTCCTCTTCTCAAATTCACTTCAAAGCTCATGTCATTCCCAGCATTCAGAATTGTGCTCCCCTCTTTTTTTGCAGGCTTACTTTTCAACCTTCATGACAGCTTAAATGTCAATTCCTCAACCAAGTCTCCCCAGTGCCCCAGTCGAGGTTGGGTCTTCTTGTTAGCTAAATACATTTATAACTTTACTTCAGTAACCCGAATCATCACCTGCCTGTCTTTCCCACTAGGTTACAGTTTCTCTTAAAGCAAGGATAAGATGTGACTTTTTCACCACTATATTCCCTGCATCAGAAAGTGCTCAGCAAGTAGAACTCAATAAATATTTACTGAATGAATGATGAGATAGAAAAATACTAGAGAAAAGGTATTTTGGGATTTGTTTAGTTTTTTATAGATGATAATAAAATAAGTATGCTATTTTACTCCTTCACTTAATAAATGACAGTACCATCACAAATGCCCAACATTTCCAATGCCTACTCTATTGCTTAAATTTTTAGTCTTCTGCCCCAGGGTTGTTAAGTTCAGACCGTAATTACATAGTATAATTAATTCTAGATTGTAAACTATACCACAGTATCAAACTATACCTCAACTCTGAAGACCAGCCACTCAAAAAAATGTGATACTGCTCAAGGGGAGTGAGCAGATACCTTACCCTCGATTTACAGAAAACAAAAACCCACTTAAATTACAAATACAAGCATCTCTTTTCCAAAATGAAAGCAACATTTCAGAAAGAAAAATTTCCAATTACCTATGCAAATTTTACAGTTAAGATCAAAAAGATGTTGTCTGTGTTGACTTGTGGTATCTTTGGACATAGAATCAATCTCTTCTTTTTGTTTTTCAGTTCCTTCTGTCTTTTCCAATGACTTGTTAGCTGTAGGTTCCTTAAAAAAAAAAAAAAGTAAAAGCTTTTAGTAGACAAAATTTGACCCTAATTATTCAAATCAACTTACATTTCATATTGATTTTTTTCAAAAATGTAAACTGTTCCATTCATAGGTTTTCACTATTTTTTTTTTATTTTAAAGATGTTATTTATTTATTTAGAGCAAGCAAAGAGTGAGGAGGGAGAGAGAGAAGAGGAGAGAGAATCTCAAGCAGACTCTTCACTGAGCATGGAGTCTGACGCAGGGCTCAATTTCACAACCCTGAGATCACCACCCAAGCGAATCCAAGAGTCAGCCACTTAAACAACTGCAACACTCATGTGCCCCCTCCCTTTCACCATTTCTTTAAAAAATAAATGATAGATATTAATTATGACTTAAAGTAGAGCAAAAAACTTAGACATTCCTCATTCTTTAAGGCCTCTAACAAGATTTCGTATTATTTAATGTTATTTGAAAATAAGAAAAGCTGTAGCAAGCTCTCACACCAATCTACCTAAGAAGCACTTAGAGATTTACAGGCCTAATAAAGAATTCCCCAAGTCAGAGATCCCAGGAATCTACATCTTAACAGATGTTTAACAGGTGCTTGTGATGCAGGTAGTCTTCACACCGCATCCAGACAAACAATATTGTAAACACTCTCAAAAAGCCATGAAAACAATAAAATAAATGAACTACTTTAAAATACAAACATTTTTAAAAAATTATTCTTTCACCTTTAAGAACATTTTCAACAAGTAAATCTTTTCTTAATCTTCAAGTTTTGAGCACTACATGACATTTTTATTATTTTTACCTGAATCTCCATGGCCGCTTCCTGCTCTTTTATTGGGGCATCACTCTCAATTTCAATTTCACCTTTATGAGTTATTTTTGTGATTGGTCGTCTTTCCACTTCTCTCTGCTCTTTCTCAATCATTTCTATGGTCTAAAGGAAATATTTTAAAGAAACACTTCACAATTAAAATATATGTATTTCCAAATGTACAGCTTTAAATAATAAGAGCTTATCCAAAAATGAAAGCAACATCATAGATGATTTTTAATCTTTAGGTGGTCTCTCAAACAACAAACATATACTGCGTACTTACAAATGCCAGAGACTGTTTTAAATGCTGGGGTTATAAGCCTTGAGAAGTGCACATGTAAATTAACCAGAGGCAACAGAAGTGCAATGTAATTTGCAAAGGGTTGAAACATGGTATTTATCTGCTTTCCGATTTAGTTTTTTTACCAGCTGCCTCCAGGAAAATGAGAATTATCTTCCTCAGGTTCCTAACTTGATGCTCTTAATATCCCCCCAAATAATGGAAGTTTATTCAAACACCAAAAATTATCAGCTAGTCCCCTATCAGTTGTCTCCTGACTACGCACACTTCGTGACAGTGATAATTTAGTTGAACAAAGTTGGCAACAAAATATTAAGTGTAGCAAGAACTACTGAAAAGTAGTCAAGAGTGGAATGGGTTGGGACGCCTGAGTGGCTCAGTTGGTTGAGCGACTGCCTTCGGCTCAGGTCATGATTCCGGAGACCCGGGATCGAGTCCCACATCGGGCTCCCTGCTCGGCGGGAGGCCTGCTTCTCCCTCTCTCACTCCCCCTGCTTGTGTTCCCTCTCTTGCTGTGTTTCTCGCTGTCAAATAAATAAAATATTAAAAAAAAAAAAAAAAAAAAAAAAAAAAAAATTTTTAAAAAAAAAAAAAAAAAAAAAAAAAAAAAGAGTGGAATGGGTTAAGAAATGTAAAGATGGTTCTAGTCATTAAGCTTGCCTTTGTTAAGTCATCCTTTAAAGAAAGAAATCAGATGACCTAAAGAAAGAACAAGCTGGTCTCTGAAGCAGATGGTACTTGCAGACAGTTTCAAATGCAGAGGAGAGGCATATTTGGGATATGGAGGGAAAGAAGATGAGGTGATACTATTTTCAACATAAAAGAATTACACAGGGTGAAAGTGGATGAATAAGTATATCAAATCAAGGTGTCGTGCTTCAAACTAGTTTTGGCAAAAGACCTACATGAAGTATAATGCCTGAGATGCAAGTGTTATGAAAAAAACAATCAGGTGATTCATGCAGTAACCAATATTTTCTAGAACAAAAAGCTAATATTCTGAGGTCACTATAATCAAAATAGTAGATAACTTGGTCATCCCACTGTCACAATAACCCCTAAGCCACATTATTCACTTAATCTTTGAAGGTATTTCAAAGTTCACAACCCCCAAATGCAAACTCTTGGCACTGGTTACTTTCAGAATTTTTTAGTATTAAAAATGGACTATGGTGCACATACTATTTATGTTAAATAACACTCCAGTTGGGCTGGGACTGAGCTATTTAAGCCCCCAACACTACTGTAAATATGAACATTCATACATGACAATTTGGATCAGGTTTAATCAATAGACATGTTAAAGGAAAGAAAACCTTGTTTTTCTGAGCTTTTGGCACTTGAAACTTTTGAACAGTAAGGGATTATAAACTTATAAAATTTTCATTCTCACTTAATCTAGTGCTACAAATTACCAATCTTCATAATACCTTCAAACTGTTTCTGAAAAGTACAAATGTGATTAAGATGTGCACCTATTTTCCCATGTTTCTGATTTACAATATATAACAAAATACAAGTTAATTATGTAATCTGATTAACTAGAAAAAAATGAGAAAAAAGCAGCAGAGATAAAGAAAAACAAAAGACTGAATGTAAAAACTCGGTTAATGGGGCATAACTGAGGGAAGAGGAAGTTTGTATTACAGTGCACTGTTAAATCGCCTCTGTGTTTACTTCCCCTATGGCTGAAAAACACAGGTTCTGCTATAGTCAAGCACACAGTCATAGATAATCTTACATGTCTGTTTTCTCTCCGTCTCCATGCAGCTAACTCTTTAGAAGCCAGCTCTTCTGGACTCATTCTTATAAGATGATCAGGGGTTACTTCTCCTTTCAGGACTTTTTTAAATAATATCTGGAAATATTTAAAAATGAGAATTAAGGGGGAGAAAAACATTTTTAAAATAAATTAGAAATGTATAAAAACTTGTAATAAATAAAGATGCAATTTCAAAACATGATTTACAAATGTTTACTACAAAGAAAGTTAATGACAGCCTTGTATTCTAGGAACTTATCATCTAAGGCAGCAAAATATATCTTTCATATGAAAATCAACACACAGTGGAGACATATGTACACTGGAATCATTAAGTCTATCCAAAAATTGTATTGAGTGTTCCCCACTCCCCATACCCCCCACAAAACTGACTCTCTGTCTCAGAATATTCCCAAGGACAAACACACTGCCACAATAGCCAATCTGTATTATAGCAAGGTACTGCATAAAAGAACTTTACTGAATGTGATTTCACATGTTTTAAGTTTAACAGGCTTAGAGGGGACTTCAGAGCAAAGAACCCACTGCAAAAAAGTAATCTAAAAGAAGTAAATGTTTACTTACTGAGGAAAAGCTTCCAGACTGTATAATTCAAGATATATCTGACCCCCTGGACCATAATGACAGATTGTACACTGTAGATTTTTCTTAAGTAGCTGTTAGTATACCTCAAGGAAATACCTCATAACATACTATCTATTGCAAGAATCATTATACAAATTGACAAGCTGTTATCACTTATGTGAAAATCTTATAAAACTTAAGCAAATATACAAGGAGTTTGTATTTAGACATACACAACTTTTAGATATCCTCTAAGTCCCAAACAAGAAATGCCAGAAAATGATTAACAGTTCAAGTAATGTTTGCTTCACTGCTAAAAGGTATTTAGAAACTTAAATTTAAAATCATATTTAAATTAACAAAATGTTTTAAAATAGTATTCTTTTTTTTACCTAAATGTGATTTATTTTCTTAAGGAGTGTTACTCTATTTTTGGATTCAAATCAGAAGTACCATATAGTGTTTGTTATGAATTTTGAATTAACAGCTATTTAATGAATTTTTAATAAATTGGATTAAATAAGGGACATAAAGGAAAGAAAAGTCACATAAATTAGGTTAAGACAGACTTAGTATTTTACATTTCAATACATTCATTATGTAACACTAGCCACCACTATGCAGAATTCATATCTCAGTTCCATAGCAAAAGACTATTAAAATGGCTGACCGAAGAAATAAATTATAGATCTGTTGTATTATCATCTTAAATTCCAATGTATTCAGGAAAGCTGGAAGCATAAATATCTATAGACATGAACAAAACATACTTACATTGTTTTTAGGATCTTTCAGATTGAACATCAAACTTCTGTATTTGTTCTTGTATTTAGCATCTGTGTCCCGAAAAAAAGAGAAAAGCTCTTTTTCAATTTTTGTGGCAACCTTTGCTGCTTTTTCCTCTGGTACCTTCAAATTTGAGTCTGTAAGTCTAAAATTAGAATAATTCAATTATTCTTCAAATACATCAAGTATACGTTATTCAATCTTCTATAATAATAACGTGTCTTACCTTTTCATAAGAATGTCTTTGAGAGAATGTCTGACACTCTGTCTGATCTGATCTGCAGAAGGCTTGGAAGTAGAAGTAGCAGGAGGATGTGTATTAGGCATTCCCTTTTCAATTTTCTTCTTTTTTATCTCTTGCTTCTCATGAGCCCCTAAATTTAAACAATTATCAAAACTCATTGTTTTTAAAAAGATATCTTCCTTTTTAATGCATAATGTAAGTGTGTAAACAAAACTGATTAAAAATCACTATTTACAAATAAGATCAGAACCCATATTCCATGACATTAAAATTCTAATCTATGTATGGTGACAGATATTAACTAGACTGACAGTAATCATTTTGCAATATATACAAACATCCAATCATTGTCATACACCTGAAACTAACAACATAATATGCCAATTATACCTAAATTTAAAAAAAGAAACTCTAATTTAAATGAATTTTAATGACAAATTAAGTGACTAAAAAAAGTCTAAAGCTATGAAACGCATATGCTTTTTCCCTGTTTTATTTTTTTCCCATTTTTTTTAAAGATTTATTTATTTAAGTAATCTCTACACCCTACATGGGGCTCTGACTCACAATCCAGAGATCAAGAATTGTATGTTCCTCTGGATGGGTCAGCCAGGTACCCCCTTGCCACTGCCCCCCAAACAGCCCAACAATTTTTAAATTGATAATTTTAAAATGATAACTTATCATTCGTGTCCTCATTTTCCCACATAACCAGCTTTGATTAGACAGTCCAACATTATTACCACACCCTTGCATACTAAACACCTTTATCCTCCCTCCTTTAAATCATTTGCATTTGCAAAACCACAAACCCGATAAAAATCAACTTTATCCAACTTTATCCTTCACCCAAATATCCTACAAACAGCTGAAGGCAACTGGAAAAACAAACACTGATGCTAACATCTCACTTTAAATTTATAACCTCAAATCTGAAGCAGGTAACAATCTGCTCTAATCCTATTAAGTTTTCCTAGTACATCTGCTTTCCCAGTTCCAAAACATCTATTTTACACTTTTTCTCCTTTCTTGTCAAACCAACAATACCTCCTTCCCCATTTCAACCTCATTTTTTTCACTCCAATATTTCACTAAGAAAACAGGAAAATGGCAGCTATCACATCTTCCCATCACCAAATCTAACCTACCTGCATCTATCCTCCCCCTCCTACCATATACAATCATCTTTCCTACTATTAAGATAGATGAGATGTCTTTTTCTATGACCACCCCTTCTATGTAAATCCCATCCTCTCTTGTTTCTTAGTGGATTTTGAACCCCTCAACTACATCATCAAATTTCCTCTCTCTATTGCATCATTCCCATAGTCTTACAAACATGCTGCATCCCCCTTAAAAAAATTATGGAAAAAAAAAATTCTGGACCTCACATATCCCTATAGCCTATAGCTACCATACCACTTCTGTTCCCTTTAACAGCAAAATTCTTTAATACAGTAATGAGTACCTCTGATTCCTCACTTTCTATTCTTCCATAAACCACTACAACTGACTTTTATTCCCAGTACTCCACCAAAACCATTCTAGTCAAAGTCACCAATGATTTCCATATCACTAAATCACACATGATCTGTGTTCATCTTATTAGACGTCCAGACAACACTGAACACAACTAATCATCATTCCCTCCTTCTTGAAACTTCATCATGTTCCCTTAGTTCTCTTACCTCACAAATCACCTTTTAGTCTCCTTTGCAGAACCCCCTGTCTTCTCAACTTCTAAGTGCTGATGTGCCTCCCAAGTACTTCTGCTTCTGCCTCTTCACTATCAGACTCTTTCTGAAGGTCTTTCTATCTAAGTACATGATTTTAAATAACTATGTACTGATAAATCCTTTGTTTATATAACACCCCTTGAAGTCTTCTCTAAGCTCCAGACTCATCAGCCAAAGGTTTACTCAAACATCCTTACCTGGGTAGCTAAAAGGCAACTCTAACATAGTTAAAACAACCAAACATAATTTTCCAATTTTCCTTCCCAAATCTGTTTTTCTCAGTAAAGGGCACCAACATTTATTTAATCCTCTGCTAAGACTCTCTTTCCTTCACCTACCTATAACTAATCCACCAGCAAGTTCTGCCAATTCTACTATAAAATATATCAGAATCTGACCATATCTCATTTGCCCACTGTACCTCTGTTCCAAGCCACTATCATTTCTTTCCTAGGATACTGCTATAGATTAACTACTTTTGTTTTCTTCTATTCTCCTACAATCCAATCTTCACAGGAAAATGGGAGTAACCCATCATTCCCTTGTACAAAATCCTCTGAGGTTTCCCATTACATTCAGAATAAAATATAAACCCTTCGTCATGGCCTCAAAGTTCCTACATAATTTTCTCCGAACTCATCTTGACCATTATTCTATCCCATGTATTACCGTCTACACTCCACAGTGACTCTCGTTCTCCTCAAATATCAAGCTTGTTTCTATCTTGAAATCCTTATACTATACCCTACCAGTCCTCCAAAAAAAGTTCCCATCCCTTCAAATCCCACTTCACAAGTTACTTCCTCCAGTCTATCTAAAATGAACTCCCACAACTATCCTCAAATGTGCCTCTTAACCCCACTTACCTTTTCTTCACAGTGCCTAAACACTGTAAAAAAATAGTACACCATTTTGTCTACTTAATGTCTGTCTTTTCCACCATGAAGATAGTGTCTTATTAAGTTCATCAGTCCTTCCCAGAATTTAAATCAATAGTTTTTAATTTCAAGGATCATATGAACTATTTTTATTGCCATTAGAACATTAAAATGGTTAAATTTCCCTAAAATATACTAATTGATAGTGTATGAAATATAACTTTATTAGTACATATGATTTTTATTAATCTTACTACCTGGTTTGGAACCCTTTTCTCCTGTGCAAGTAACAGTTGTAGTCTCTTTTGGTATTTTTTCACTTTTGTCTTCTGAGGATCTCCGAGGTAAAACTGGTTGTCCCATCTTTCGAAGAGGAGCTAGCTGCCATTTTTTTATCTCACTATCTCTACAGTCTGATGAGTTTTTGCCTTCACCAGATTCCTTGGAAAAAATAGTATTTAATTCATTAGAATGAAAACTACTAAAGCAAGGCTCAAGAATATGTGGATGAAAAAAATTAAACTTAATTAGCATTACAATCTATTACGACAGCAAACATTACATTCTTTAGCTCAATATATATTTAAAAGTTTAAGTTTTTTTAAAGATGTACAAAAATAACTCTCAATAGCGAAAAGGTGATTCACTCTCATTCAAAATCCATTTAAGTGCCTATTTTGCAGAACACGTAACAGTCTATAAAGGAGAACTACAAAACTTGCCTATCATTTTCCCAGTAATGACATTAGAAAAAAAAATTAGATAAAAGATAGTAAGGGTTCTTTTAACGGGCTGTTGACATGGAAAAAGGGGGGAGAGACTTGGAGAAATAGGTACCTATATTTTCACTATTTTCTAAAAAAAAAGAAAAACAGGAATCATACCCACCTATCAGTTATCTATTAAATTCTCACTGTACCAACTGGCAATTTTAATTTCTATAAAGTAGAACAAACCCTCAGGATACCTGTTACTCTCATCCTAATTATAACCAGCAAAGAACTACTAGTGAACTAGAATTCTAGGATGCTTTAATATAACTAATCACATCAGGGTAATATCTGAAAGACAGGGAGAATTTTATGCATAGGTGGTGGAGGAGTAGGAGACCTTAGTTTCATCTGGTCCCAGGAATTCAGCTAGACAGCTTTCAAGTCATTCTGAACACTTGCAAATTCAACCTGAGGTCTAAGAAAAGAATTAACTGCAACTCTACAAAATATTTTTCTACAAATAGAAAAGCAAACCAATTTCTGCAAGGCAGGAGGTGTGGAGAAGTGAACTGGAGGTGATACATGGGAAGATGAACCGTAGGGGGAGGGAGCCTCCATCAGCTGGCACCAGAAAGTGATAATAGCAGCAGAGCACAAAATCAGAACTTTTAAAAGTCTGTTCCAGTGAGGGACATCCCTGCCTCAACAGCACTCTGGTGGTGAAGTAGGGTGCAATCCTAGATGGGACAGTGTGGTTTCAGGATCTTTGGGGTCACAGCAAGACCGGGGGTGCCTGAGCACGGCAGAGTTCCCTGGCACTAGAGTGGGGAACTGGCTGCACTCAATGAGCCCAGGAGTGGGCCCTCAGCTCAGGGTTGCTATAACCCCAAACTGTGGCCCATCGGGGTAACTGCCTCTGAGCAGGGGCCCAGCAAGCAGCAGAACAACCCCAAGACCCCGCCCCTTTCCTTCCCCCTGGGAGCTGGGGGCGGGAGGCACAAGTGCATGCCACAGGAGTCTGCAGTGTTTGGAGATTCAAAACGGGGTCACATGCCATGAGACAGAAACACTGGTCACAGTCTGGGTGAGAGCAGAGTGCAGTCAGAGACCAGGAAGACAGGAGTGATTGACTGCTTTTCTCTGATGGCACACTGAGAAGAGTCCCGCACCCCCTCACCCCCAAGCTCTCAGCTCTAGGCTTGGAAACTGGGAGGCTGCCATCTTCATTCTCATCTTCTAAAGTAAGACAGAAAGCCTTCAGGAAACAAAAGTCACATAGAGTAATCCAGAGCTACTTACTTAGCCTGGCCCCCTGGCAAGGGTGGTACAATTCTGCTCGGGGCAAAGACACCCGAGAATCAGTGCAACAGGCTCCTCCCCCAGAAGATCAGCAAGAATGTGCAGCTAATACTAAGTTTACAGATCATAGAGAACTACAAAACTTCAGTACTAGGGTAAAATAATATATAGAATTCATAGAATTCATGGCTTTTTCCCCATGATTCTTCAGTCTTTCGATTATAATTTTTTTCTCTTTCCTCTCTCAACCAATTTCTTATTTTATCAACTTTTAAAAATCTTTAATTTTCAGGCGCCTGGGTGGCTCAGAGGGTTAAACCTCTGCCTTCGGCTCAGGTCATGATCTCAGGGTCCTGGGATCGATGCCCACATCGGCTCTCTACTCAGCAGGGGGCCTGCTTCCTCCCCTCTCTGCCTGCTTCTCTGCCTACTTGTGATCTCTCTCTCTGTCAAATAAATAAATAAAATCTTTAAAAAAAATCTTTAATTTTCATTTTTACACTTACATTCCATCCTTTCATTGTATTTATTTTTGTGTATATGTAAGTTTTTCTTTCTTTACAATGCAGTTTCTTCTAACAAACAGACCAAAATATACCCAGAATCTAGTGTATGGCTCTGTTCTCTTCACCTGTCTAATCATATTCTTTTTTTTTTAATTTTTTGTTACACTCTTTTTTAATTTTCATCTTTACAGTTATATTCTATCCTTTCACTGTATTTGATTTTACTTTTCTATAGATATTAAGTTTTTCCCTCCTTACAATTCTGGGATGTAGTTTCTTTTAACAAAGAGACCATAATACACTCAGGATATAGTGTTCTGCTCTGTTCTGTTCACCTATCTGTTTATATTCCTTCTTTTTTGGGGGGGGGGCGGTCTTTTTTACAGTTATAGTCTATCCTTTCAATGCATTTAATTTCATTTTTGTAAATATAGTTTTTTTCTTTAAAAATTTGATATCTAGTTTTTTAATAAACAGACCAAAACACACACACAGGATCCAGTGTATTGCTCTTTTCTGTTCACTTGTCTTTTTTTTTTTTTTTTTTTTTTTTTTTTTTTTTTTTTTTTTTTTTTTTTTTTTTTTTTTTTTTTCCATTTCTGGTCTCTTATGAATATTTGTTTAGTCATTTCTCTGGGGTCACTGTTGCCATTTTAGTATTTTGTTCTCTTGTTCATCTATTCTTCTCTGGACAGATGACAAGACAGAAAAAAAGAGAACAAGAGGCAGTTTAACTGCCAGGGACCTAATCAGTACGGATGTAAGATGTCAAAACTAGAGTTCAGAATATCGATTATAAAGATATGAGCTAGGCTTCAAAAAACCAGAGAAGACACTACAGAATCCCTTTCTGGAGAAATAAAAGAAATAAAATCTAATCAAGTAGAAATCCAAAGGCTATTAATGAGAAGCAATAAAAAATGGAAACTCTAAGAGACTCTTAATCTCAGGAAACAAACTGAAGCTTGCTGGTGAGTGTAGGGGAGGTATAAAGTTGCTGCGTTACGGACACTGGGGAGGGTATGTGAATTGCGTAAAACTGATGATTCACAGATCTGTACCCCCGAAGCAAATAATACATTATGTTAATTAAAAAAAAAAGGGGAGACTAAATGCTAGGATAAATAAGGCAAAGAGAGAATTAGTAATACAGAAGACAAAAGGATGGAGAATAAAGAAGCTGAGAAAGAGAGAAACTACTGGATCAAGGGGGGAAAATCTGAGAGATCAATGATTACCATAAAGCAAAAAAATATTGGAATCATTGGGATCCCAGAATAGGAAAAAGAGAGAGGCAGGAGGTATACTTGAGCAAAATATAGCAGGGAACTTTCCTAATCTGGGAATGGAAGAAGGTATTCAAGTCCAGGAGGCACAGAGAACCCCCCTCAAAATTAACAAAAATAGGTGAACGCCTAAACATGTAACAGTAAAAACTTGCAAGTTGGGACAAGAAGTCCATAACTACAAGAGTAGAAACATTATGTTGGCAGCAGACCTATCCACAGAGACCTGGAAGTTCAGGAAACACTGCCATGATATATTCAGGGTGCTATATGAGAAAAACATGCAACCAAGTATACTTTATCCAAAGGATATCATTCAAAATAGGAGAGATAAAATGCTTCCAGAACAAAGAGAAACTAAAAGAATTTGTGATTACTAAATGAGCTCTGTAAGAACATTAAAGGGGATCCTTTAAGTGAAGACAGAGCCTCAAAGTAACAGACCAGAAAGGAACATAGATGATATACAGAAACAGTGACTGTACAGGTAAAACAACAGCACTAAATTCATATCTTTCAATAGTTACTGTGAACAGAAATGGGCTAAATGCCCCAATCAAAAGACACAGGATAAAAAAGACTGGATAAAAAAGCAAGACCCAGGGGCACCTGGTAGCTCAGTCGGTTAAGCATCTGCCTTCGGTTCAGGTCATTTCCCTGGAGTCCTGGGATTGAGCCTTGCATTGGGCTCTGCTCAGTGAGGAGCTTGCTTCTTCCTCCTTCTGCCTGCCTCTCTGCCTATTTGTCTGTCAAATAAATAAGTAAAATCTTAAAAAAAAAAAAAAAAAGCAAGATCCATCAATATGGTGCCTGCAAGAGACTCATTTTTAGACCCAAAGACACCTCCAGATTAAAAGCGAGGAGGAAGAAAACCATTTATGATGCTAATGGACATTAAAAGAAAGCTGTGGTAGCAATCCTTATATCAAATTAGACTTTAAACCAAAGAGTGTAATAAAAGATGAGGAAGGACAATATATCATTAATTAACAAGGGTCTACCCAACAAGAAGATCTAACAATTGTAAATATTTATGCCCCTAACATGGGAGCAGCAAATTATATGAACCAATTAATAACAAAAATAAAAAAACACATTGACAGTAATACAAAAATAGTAGGGGACTTTAACACCCTACTCACTGCAATGGACACATCATCTAAACAGATTAACAAGAAACAAGGGCTTTGAATGACACACTGGACCAGATGGGATTTCACAGATATATTCAAAGCATTCCATCCTAAAGCAACAGAAACACATTCTTCTCCAGTGCACATGGAATAGTCTCTAGAATAGATTACATACTGGGTCACAAATCACGTCTCAGCTGGTACCGAAAGACTGGGATCATTCCCTGCATTATTTTTAGACCACAATGCTTTCAAACTGGAATTCCATCACAAGAGGAAATTGGAAAGAACTCAAATACATGGAGGTTAAAGAACATCCTATTAAAGAATGAATGGGTCAACCAGGAAACTGGACAATTTTTAAAATCCATGGAAACAAATGAAAAATGAAAACACAACTGTTCAAAATCTTTGGGATGCAGCAAAGGTAGTCCTAAGAGGAAAGTATATAGCAATACAAGCCTTTCTCAAGAAATAAGAAAGGTCTCCAATATAAAATCTAACCTTACACCTAAAGGAGCTGGAGAAAGAACAGCAAATAAAGCTTAAACCCAGCAGAAGAAGAGAAATAAAAAAGATTAGAGCAGAAATCAATGAAATAGTAACCAAAAGAACAGCAGATCAGAGCAACAAAACTAGGAGCTGGTTCTTTGAAAGAATTAATAAAATTGATAAAATCCTGGTCAGACTTATCAAAAAGAAAAGAGAAATGACTCAGATAAATAAAATCACAAATGGAAGAAGAGAGATCTTTCTCTCCTCTTCAGTACAATTCTAAGAACATACTATAAACAATTATATGCCACCAAATCAGGCAATCTGGAAGAAATGTATGCATTCCTAGAGATGTATAAAGCACCACCAAAACTGAACCAGGAAGAAATAGAAAACCTGAACAGACCCATAACCAGAAAGGAAATTGAAGCAATAATAAAAAATCTCCAAACAAACTAGAGTCCAGGCCCTGATGGCTTCCCAGGGAATTCTACCAAACATTTAAAGAAGTAAAACCTTCTTCTGAAGCTGTTTCAAAAATAGAAATGGAAGGAAAATTTCCAAACCCATATCTCTGAGGCTAGCATTACTTTGGTCCCCAAATCAGGCAAAGTCCCCACCAGAAAGGACAATTATAGACCAATATCCCTGATGAACATGGATGCAAAAACTCTCACCAAGATACCAGCCAACAGGATCCAACAGTACATTAAAAGGATTATTCACCATGACCAAGTGGGATTTATTCCTGGTCTACCAGGGTGGTTTAACATCCACAAATCAATCAACATGACACATTATGTTAATAAAAGAAAGGAAAACCACCATATGATCCTCTCAATAGATACAGAAAAAGTACAACATCCTTTCTTGATCAATATTCTTCACAGTTTAGAGACAGAAGGAACATAACTCAGTATCATAAAGCCACATATGGAAAGCCCACAGTGAACATCATTCTCAATGGGGGAAAAACTGAGAGCTTTTCCCCTAAGGTCAGAAACATGGCAACGATATCCACAATGACCACTATTCTTCAACATAGTACTAGAAGTCCTAGCCTCAGCAATCAGACAATAAAAGGAAATAAAAGTGATACTTTATGTGGAAAACCCGAAGACTCCAACCCAAAATTGCAAGAACTCATAAAGGAATTCAGCAAAGTGGCAGGATATAAAATCAATGCACAGAAATCAATTGCATTTCTACACAACAGCAGTAGCTAGCAATGAGACAGAAGAAAAATTAAGGAATTGATCCCATTTACAACTGCACCAAATACCAGATATCTAGGAATAAACCTAACCAAGGAGGCAAAATATCTGTACTCAAAAAACTATAGAACACTCAAAGAAACTGAGGAAGATACAAAGAAATGGAAAAATATTCCATACTCATGGACTGGAAGAACAAATATTATTAAAATGTATACGCTACCTAGAGCAATCTAAACATTCAATGCAATCCCCACCAAAATACTATCAACTTTTTTCACAGAGCTGTAAAAAATAATACAAATAGATTTGTATGGAACCAGAAAAGACCCCAAATAGCCAAAGGAATGTTGAAAAAGAAAACCAAAGCTGGTGGCATCATAATCCTGGACTTTAAGCTATATTACAAAGCTGTAAGAAACAAGAAAATATGGTACTGGCACAAAAATAGACACATAGATCAATGGAACAGAACGGAGAACCCAGAAATGGACCCTCAACTCTGTAGTCAACTAATCTTCAGCAAGGTAGGAAAGAATATCCAATGGAAAAGACAGTCTCTTCAACAATGTTGGGAAAATTGGGACAACAACATACAAAAGAATGAAATGACCCATTTCCTTACACCATACACCAAAACAGACTCAAAATGGATGAAAAACCTAAACGTGAGACAGGAATATATCAAAATCCTAGAAGGGAACACAGGCAGCAATCTCTATGACCTTGGCCAGAGCAACTTCTTACTCAACACTTCTACAAAGGCAAAAATGAACTACTGGGACTTCATCAATATAAAAAAGCTTTTGCACAGCAAAGGGAACAACTGACAAAACTAAAAGACAACTGACGGAATGGTAGAAGGTAATTTACAAATGACATATCAGATAAAGGGCTAGTACCCAAAATCTATAAAGGACTTACAAACTCAACACCCAAAGAACAAATAACCCATTCAGAAATAGGCAGAAGACATGAAGAGACATTTCTCCGAAGAAGACATACAAATGGCCGACAGACATGAAAAAAATGCTCACTACTTATCATCAGGGAAATGCAAATCAAAACCACAATGAAATACCACCTCACATCAGTCAAAATGGCTATAATCAACAAGTCAGGAAATGACAGGTGTTGGCAAGGATTCGGAGAAAAAGAAACCCTCTTAGGATGCTGGTGGGAATGCAAACTAGTGCAGCCACTCTGGAAAACAGTACAGAAATTCCTCAGAAAGTTGAAAATAGAGCTACCCTGCAACCCAGCAACTGGACTACTAGGGATTTACCCCTAAGATACAAATGTAGTGATCCAAAGAAGCACCTGCACCCCAATGATTATAGCAGCAATGTCCAGATGTCCATTGACAGATAAATGGATGAAGAAGATATGTACATGATATATACAAGATATATACAAATGGAATACTACTCAGCCATGAAAAAAATCTTGCCATTTGCAACTAGAGAGTATTATGCTAAGCAATATAAGTCAATCAGAGAAAGACAATGATCATATGATCTTACTCATATGTGGAATTTAAGAAACAAAACAGAGGATCAAAGGGGAAGAGAGGGAAAAAATATAACAAGACAAAAGCAAAGAGGGAGACAAACCATAAGAGACTCAATCATAGGAAACAAACTGAAGGTTGCTGGAGGGGACAGAGGTAGGAGGGTGAGGTAAATGGGTGATGGACATTAAGAAGGGCATGTGATATAATGAGCACTGGGTATTATGTAAGACTGATGAATCACTGACCTCTACCTCTGAAACAAATGATACATTATATGTTACTTGAATTTAAATAGAAAAATGAATATTAAAAAAACAATGAATGATAGGGAAAAGAACACTATGATACATAATCATAGGTTTTTATAGGCTTCAAGAAAAAACCTGATTTTCTCTAGACTACGAATCCTCTAATTTTTTATTTACTTATTTTCTCTCCCTCCAACTAGATTTACTTGAGAAGAGAAACATTTTTCAATCAGTGCTATATACCCAAGTCTGGTACCATGTTTGGCTCACAACAGGAACTCAAGAAATGGTTCAACATAAAATCTAGGTATAAGAAGTGATATTTAAAAAGCAGATTCCAGAGGCGCCTGGGTGGCTCAGTTGGTTAGGCGACTGCCTTCGGCTCAGGTCATGATCCTGGAGACCCGGGACCGAGCCTCACATCAGGCTCTCTGCTCCGCGGGAAGCCTGCTTCTCCCTCTCTCACTCCCCCTGCTTGTGTTCCCTCTCTCACTGTCATTCTCTCTGTCAAATAAATAAAATCTTTAAAAAAATAAAAAATAAATAAAATTAAAAAATAAAAATAAAAAGCAGATTCCAGGGGCACCTGGGTAACTCAGTCGGTTAAGTGTTTGCCTTTGGCTCAGGTCATGATCCCAGGGTCCTGGAATCGAGCCCCGCATCAGGCTCCCTGCTAAGCAGGGAGTCTGCTTCTCCCTCTCCCACTCCCCCCTACTGTGTTCCCTCTCGCTTTCTGTCAAATAAATAAATGAAATCTTTGAAAATAAATTAAAAATAAAATAAAAAGCAGACTCCATAAGCTAATATCAGCAGAGTCCAAATAAGTTTCAACAGTTCACCATCAAAAAGAAAAGGAAGCAGTAATCACTTGGACTGAACATTTACTTAAAAAATCAGATTCACTTCAATTTCCTTTCGGATACAGAGAATGGACAGAGTGGCTTCTCAAAACATTTAGTGTTTTTAGGCAAGACGGAGACAACTTAGCTAAATGACAAAACAATAAGCTATATTTCTGAATGGCCTAGAAATCACATTCCAAATGTGATATTAATAGTTAATAATTAAAGTTTTCCAAAGATGTGCTATAAACTGTTTTCAACGGAGCACTCAATTCTATACCAATTACTTTGGTGTTAATCAAATCAACAGAAAAAGAAACAGCAATTGTCAGAAGGACACAGTCTGATTCTCAAAATGTCTGGGCAGCCAGAAAATGCTGGATGCTACTGTAACTTAATCCGGATTTGTAATAAAAGTAGTG
Organism: Spilogale gracilis; assembly: GCA_004023965.1. NCBI lineage: Eukaryota > Metazoa > Chordata > Mammalia > Carnivora > Mephitidae > Spilogale > Spilogale gracilis. The sequence goes on along the minus strand of PITA01001703.1, from coordinate 161,660 downwards.
TCTCAAAGACCTGAGTTTATAAACAATGAAGAAAATTTTGGAGAAAACATGCTTATGTTCTTCAATCTCAACGTTTGAATTAAAAGATTTCCATGGTTCTTCTAACACTCCAACTCATGTTCATTGTCCTTTGAATTATTATTTTTGACTAACCACATAACATTTGTTGCCACTGTTGTCTCTTTCCTACCATTATAAGAACAAAATAGAGAAATCACAGGTAAGAAAAACACAGATGATGAAAATTATAAAAACTTAACCAGATCAAACATTGAATCTTTTATACATCTCTCCTGTAACTGACTAAGCATCCTGAAATTTCTATTTAGGAAATACATTTAGAGAAGCGCCTGGGTGGCTCAGTCACTAAATGTCTGCCTTTGGCTCAGGTCATGATTGCAAAGTCGTGGGATCAAGCCCGGTATTGGGCTCCTTGCTCAGCAGGAAGCCTGCTTCTCCCTCTGTCACTCTCCCTGCTTGTGTTTCCTCTCTAGCCGTGTTTTTCTCTGTCAAATAAATAAAATCTTTTAAAAAATACATTTAGAAATTAGTTAAAAATACAAGGTAAGGGAAAACTGACTTTTTAAAGAGAAAAAGTATAAAGTGAAGGTTCCAAGCAGACACTGGGACAAATTCAAAAGAATTAAGTCTACTTTTCCTTAAAGAGACAAAATAGTTCTACTCGAAAACAATGTCAAATATGGTTTAGGAATTTGTAGTTATGGACTGAAAAGTTTTACAAGTTTATCAGCAAGCACAATGAAGAGTACCACTTTAATACCACACATACATCCTATCAAAGAAAACCCAAGTACCAACTACAGATCAGAAACCGCACAAAATTCTATAAGAAATAAGATACACATATTTTGAAGATTTCACTATCTGGTTTCACCAAAACTGCCAAAATATTTTAAATAAAAATCCATTCATTTTTACAGTAAAAGACATCTGGAAATGTACACTTAGAACAATGAAGCCCAAAGAGAAATTTCAAATTGTCATACCAAAGTTCTTAAACAAAAAGAATGCTTTGAGAAGCTTACCCGTTTTAAAATTTTGACCTTGTGCTTCACTGTATCTTCTATACATTTGGTTTTATCATTTGTTGGTGTGTGCTTTGATAACCCAAGCTTTTCATATTCCATTGTTCTATCTTCATTGTGGACTTCAACTTTAGCCTGGTTTTCCAAAATATCTGAATCTACTATTTCAGTCTTTTTATCTTCTTCAGCACAACATTTCACACACACGTATTCTTTGTCTTCTTCTCCCATTTGTTGTGCTTGACAAAGACTTAAACCAACACAATCACCATGAAACCAGTCATCACATCTCCCACAGCCAACCATAAACCTGGGAAGAGGGAAAAAAACTTTTATTTAATACATTTTTAAAAATGTTAAAAGTGAGCCTAAATTAAGTTTTTGATCACTTTCTGATGTTTTGTATCTTTATCCATTCTATAGATTCAACATGAAACATTTTCAAAGAATATTCTATGAAGACAGAAATTTTAAGTCAAACATAATCTCCTCTAGTATGAATGAAAAAATACAAAAAACCATAAGGTAAAATAAAGGGCACCTGACCTTTGTCAGCATACTGTATAGAATAAAGAAGTATAAAATAACATTTCTCCACCAAGAAGGGTGGTAAGAGCTGTGATGATCTGGTCACAATCTGTCAGTTACAGTAACAAATACCCCACAGACCAGAAATCCTACCTAAAACGGATGATTCATTTATGTGCAATGAATAATTTTGAATGACAAAAGATCAGAGCAAAAATGCAACTCAGAAATGAACAAAATGGAGGCTCAGATGTTTATTAACCACCTTAACTATGTCACCATTCTTTGAGCACAAAATATTCTGGCTCACGGTGCCAAAGTGATTAAGCTGAAGAATCTTTTTACGTTTTGAGTGCAGATTTCCTTACTACTGACCACGCTTTAGATAATACACTTGTTGCTGAGCCATTTTACATGAAGATATTAATATTCAGGCTGAATTTTTTAAAATTTCCAATCTCTATAAAAGTTTCCCTCTACTACATTTTATCCAAAAAATTTCACTAATGAAAAAAATGGACACAAGATTTAGAAGTCTAAAAAGCTTGTTTTGCTAAAAGTATCTGGAATTACTTTTGAATAAAATGTTAAATCATATGTACAAACAGCAATTTGAGCAATTTTTTTTTAAATTTTAACCCGTTATTAGGTAAACTAGAGACCTCACTTAATCATGTTCAACGTTTTTCTTTCTTCTTCAGGTTAGTAACTCATGGTATGTTTGAAAGGTTAAAATAAAAAGACTTAGGTATATTCTTTAATGAATTAAAGACTTTATGTTGATTTTGTAAGAGTGGCACCAACAATGTCAAAACTCATTTCAAGGTAATACAATGAGTGATATGGCCAACTCTCTTATACCTGAGGTTTTAAGGCTAAAATTATAAAAATTACTTTCCTTACAGGTCTTAAAAAGAAAAAAGTCACAGCAAACACTCATTCCTCAACAGCAGCGTATTTTTTCTTCCTCTTGTGCCTTTTTACTGTGCATCAAACTATTACTGTGCATTGAGGACGGTCGACTTCCTGTTTGTAATTAACCATTCTCGACATTAACTAGTAATGCTTACGCTAGCTAGCTTTATCAAATAAGTCACCGTTTCCCCAAAAATGATGGGGAAAAAACAGAAACAAGAAAACCTCCTGTCTTATGTAAAAAAAAAAAAAAATAAAACACAATGTTTTGGATTCATAAGCCAGCAAGAAAACATTCAAACAAGGTGGTATTTGTTTGCAAATTACAATAGTCTATCTAGGCTTGGGGAGATTTTAGATGGATCCATGTTTCATCTTCCATCTTCCAACAAAGTAAGTTTGAAAAATGCAAGTGCATGTTTTTTCTATTTCAGGGTGCAAAGTTGTAAGAGCTATTTCTCAAAAGCAGGTAATACAAATGTCTTTGAAATACTGAAGGAAAGCTATCAGACATTTCCCTTGACTTCCACTATCAGAGCTATATTATGATTTCTTCAAAGCAAGTCCAGACTAGTTTCTTACTGGACTTAATACTTAAAAACCTACACACTATGACCATGGCTATGCTTTTACTCCATATTCAAACCTAAATATCAAATTATAAAAGCACATATTTAAAAATTTCAAATTCTTAATCAGGGAAGAGCTGTTTTATAATGACAAAACTAAGTAATTATATTTCATCATGCTTCATTTTAAAGCTTACTTCGGAAATGTCTCCCGAAACTTGACGTTCTGAAAAAGCAAATCTCTGGTGCCATCTACAGAGGTATTTTAATGGTTTAGGATTTCATATAAAAGATACTGCAGTTAAGTTATATTCTGAAAAGTCATTGACAAAAATAATTTCCACATGCCCTAGGGAAAAAAAGAACTCACTTGCTTGAAAATAAAACCGATTTTGCAAAATTTAAATATGGGTCATTTTTAGGTCTGAAAATAAGAAGTACTACAAATTTTATGAACCATATTGTGGGAAATAAAGGCCTATCATAAAAGAGAGTATTATTTTCTTCCCTTTTTGTATTATTCCTCAATGTTTAAAAATATGGGGAGGTGGGAGTATGATCACATGGCTAACAGAATTCTGCTCTGTCCACGAATTTCTGATTACTAATAGGCAAAATCATTTATGGAAAAGACTATAACCTGGATGTTAAATATTTCACTAATAAATAAATAAATAAATGGAGTTTTACCACTGGATCAGTTAAGTAAACCAGATAGGCATGAATCAGTTAAATAGAAGAGTTCGGAAATATTAGCTGTATTCTTTTAGTGTTAAATATTCAAACACAAAATTTAAAAGTAAAATTAGACTTGTTAAAAACTAAAACTCTAATCTTTTTGATATAAGCCTTTTAAAATGTATTCTTAGGAAACTCAAGTTTCTTCAAAGTAAATCACAAAGGCAAACAACATTTGAGAACACCTGTTCTCAGCATATTTGTGTTGTAACTACCAACAATGGACCTGTTACAAGATGGGTGTTCAGTTCTGGTAAGTGTATAACAACTGATACCATGTTACTGTGAATGTATATCACTCTTTTCTAAAATGATTCTATTCTACATAACCATTAAATCACTCTTTTTGTCACAATCTAATCTGTAGACAAAAATACTTATCTGTCAAACTCTTAAAATCCTGAGGAAAAAAACAGAAATCTTTTATTCTTCAAGAAAATTTCCTTCTCAGAAAAAGATTTCTTGTTTGAATATAAAGCTATGAATCAATCCATCCTGCTATGGAGATTTTTTTCATTTTTAAATTTCATCCAATATACTAATCATCTACAGCTGGGCAAGAAACTGCAATACAAACTAAAAATATAAACACCTTCTGGAGAGGTAGGGAAATACTAGAAATTGCAAGATAGATAATACGAAAAGACTCACACTTCCTCCTTCCAAAATGCCAACTGGCTTATGTAAACATAAGTCAAACATTTTTTAAAAAATGAGTATCAAGTAGTCCGGTTTTTAAAATAATGCATATACCTTTGTTATAAGGCTGAATGAGAAAAGTAATGAAAGCAAAAACAAAAGTCAAAAGCTTGATGTGTAAATTGTTAGAGTCTATATCTACTGTCCTTAAGATATGTACAGAAGTTGCTTATGGTCAAATATTTATTACATTTGGTGATTCCATGAACAAATCTATATTTAAAAATGCAATTTCCAACTGGAAGCACAGACAGGAAGTTAACCTCAGTTGTAATACATATAAAATGCTGAAATTATAAAATAAGTAGTCCTTACAGAAGAAAGCTGTCACAAGTGCTAGAAAATGTGAAATTAACAAATGGCTTTCTGTATGGCTAGTGCATATGAATGAAAATTTTTTCCAGATATGCTCTTCCTAATAAATTCATAATCTTACACATGGATTAAAATAGGAAAATTACATGCTGTATGACAGGTACATTTTCTGAGTAAACTCAATTATATAAGCACAATGTATCAAAAAAGTAGTGAAGGCTAGTTAATATGTAAAGAAAAAAAAACAATCAATTACTTGGGCTTCTTTATTCACAAAATTGAAGTACTGTGAAATGTTGCTTCCCAAACCAATTGTTTCCAATGTCATTATGTATTAGTCATGTTAATTACATTGGGTAAACTAAAAAATCCCTACATAGCTAATATTCTAAGTCATTTTCCACACTGAGGCAAAGAACTCTAGGTTTTATAAAGTAAATACAAACTGTGTCATCAGAGAGCGGGGCAGGGGAGAGGACCAAAATGGCACTTAATTAGGAAAATAAATGATGTTGGTAAAGTGAGCCATGGTTTAAAAAGCCTGGGCAAACTCCTGAAGACCAGGCCATAAGAAGAGCAGAAGCTTATCTGCAACAAAGCTACATGGTAACATACTTTACATGACTTCCACTCTAGGCTCAAGTTTCATTTCAGAAACTCATTCAAGTTAAGGCTCCTATTCCATTACTCTGACCACATGTCAGTGTAATGATTTTCAAGAAGATTCTGGCAGAAAGAAAAGGGTTGGCTTAAAATAACACTTAAAAGCACCATCCAGCCCCTAATTATGAAAATTTAGCAGGCCCACTTTAGAATATTTGAATAAGCTGTTTAAAAACAAGAGCAACAACAAAACCTTAAAAGAGCACATATGTGAGGGCAAATGTAGCACTATATTCAAATAAAACACAATTTTTTAAAACTGGAATATGTTGTTATAAAGAGTAACTGATTAAAAATAGGACATGGACTGAATCATAAATGAAGACATAAAACTTTGTTATGTCTTTGACAGAAGAGTTGACATAAAACTTATTTTTTTATGGACTAGCCCCACTAACTCCCACCCACTCTCCCCAACCAGCTCCCACACAAAATAATTACACAACATACTTTACTAAATTGCCCCTACCTAAAGTTTCACATTTTTATATAATCTGATAGTACTGGGAAAAGTCATTCTAATATTTACTTTCAGGCGTAAGGATAATATTACAATGTGCAAGTTATAATGTTCTTTTATCATGTCAATGTTGATAGAAGTTCCAACAGCAATCTCAACTTTTGAACAGGACAATCTTGTAGCTGCAAACTCCACTTCATCTTGTTTTCCTTTTCTTAAAAAGTTAGCAAATAAAAAATACACGGGGGAGGGCCAGGTCGTGTCAAAGAACTGTAAAACACTGAATCCTAAAATCACTTAAAAGATTAGAATTCCTAAGAAATCCTTTCAGTCACTAAAACATTCAAAAAAGAAACACAGATTTTCTATTCTGTTACATATACAATTCACCTAGATAATTTAATAGTCATTTTAGCTACCAAACTTCATTCCAAGTTTGGTAGTTACGAAGTGTTGGTACTAAGTCATGGTAAGTGTGCTTCAATTGCCCCCCCCCCCAAAAAAATTTTTAAATCTTAGAAAAACAGAATTTCCATCATGACTCTTACACTTTACTAGTTCTTCTCAAGCCAAATAAAATAATATATAACTTACAGACCCAAAGCAGTGTAACAATTTTCTGATTAGCAGCAAGCTCTTTCTCTTTCAGATGCTTTAACTGAATCATACTCTCTAACTGGTTACAATGACAAAATATTTCAATATATACCAGCCATTGGTCAGGCTATGCTTTTTTACATGTTCTGGGATAATATATTCACAAATTCAGTGGCTCCATCTTTCTATTATTTATCCAAGATTGATGAGGGTTTTTTTTATTTCTACAAAAGTCTTTGTATGTTAAATAATTTTTCTATAAAAAAGTCTCACATAACCCCACCCAAAAAAGCGATTTCTCTTTAATGCATGTGCTACACACACACACACACACACACACACACACGCGCGCACACACACCTGTTGCCATGTGGTTTTTTGCAAAAACCACATTGCTTGCTGGGAGTCCACATATATTTGCTTTCAAATGAAGAGCTATGATCTGAGCCTTCTCTTTTTATAGTAGCTATGTTGTCTGGAATGAACAATGGTGGCTCATCCAAAGAAAAACTTTTGCTGCTTCTTCTTTGGCGGGGTTGTAGGTTCTTCTCAGGTTTTTTTAGCTTCAGTTTATCTTCCTCCTTAGAATGCTCTACACCACCTGTATGTTCAAGCTCTTCCTTCACATGACTATTGGTTTTCATTGCTGCAGCCAGTTGCTGGGACTTATGGCATTGTTTCTGGCTGGAATGTAATAAATGTCCAGTTTGTGCAGGATGATGGGGTTCTTTAGAGCAACCCGGATGACCATGAGGCTTATCACTCAAAGAATGAGTTAAGGGTTTGGAAACCTGTACTAAATTTTGATCCTGTGATTTTTTCAATACTATATGAGCTTGATTTTTCACAGATTTAACACCAGAATTGCAACTCTGAATTTTTGAATCCTTCTCAACTTGTTTTTTTCTCACTTTGACCGGCCTATGAAAATTTTGCTGAGATTCTGGTTCATCGACATTTCGTTTCACACTTTTGACATTAACTTTAGTTTTGTTATGCATTAATTCATGCTTTCCTGCAACAACTTTTTTCAGAGTGTCTGTGGCCATGCTTTGCTTAGAGTGAATTATGGGTTTTGTTTGTTTGGACCTCACGGTTTTTGACTCTAAGCAAGAAACACCACTTGACTGGCTGTTTCTGTCATCCTGAAGGTTTGCTATTTCATGAGACTCCATTTTAATACTTTCAACAATACTCAACTGTTCTGAATTTTGGTCAGGTGCATCACAAAGGGCATTTTCTAAAATATTACTTTCTGGCTCAAAAGCATTAGTATCCACCATCTCTAAGTTTGAGTTATGTAATTCTGTGCTCTCCAACTGTTTATCATTAGACTCTGTGTCTTTACAATAACCCAATGGTTCTATTTCATTTCTCTGAAAGGAGTTCTTAGCTTTATCAGCAACTTCCAGGGTATTCTTCAATTCCAAATTACATTCATTTACTTCATCCACAGAAGACAAACCTACAAGGTTCTTTTCGGTCTTAACTGGATTTGTACAGCCAGCAGCATCGGAGAGAGAGGCAGAAGATGCAGGCTCCTCAATAATTTGGTCATCTTCATGGGATAATTTTACTGTCTCATTTGATTCTTGTTCAACTTTCTCCTCTTCCCTCACTTCTTCAACAACAGTGCCATCTGTTTTACCTGCAACAGAATCATTCTGTTCTTCTTTATGTAAAAACTTAAACTGTGGGCTACTAACAGTCTTGACTTTACATTCCATCAGAGCTTCATTTTTCTTTTCTTCAATACTAACACAAGTCTCTGAAAGGAGTGAACAATTTAATTCATGAGATGGCACATTTTCTTCTTCCTGATTATTACACTTCTGCTTAGAATCTAATCCAGCTTCATCCTTCATTTCAAGACAAGATGACACTGAAGAATGACTTGAAGACACTGAGACTTCTGGTACCACTTCAATTTGTCCAATATGTCGGCTGCTCCTTCTGCTCTCTTTATGGTACTCAGGTTTTGGTGACACAGAAACTTCTTTAATCTGACACCTTTCTGGATGTTTCATCCCCGCTTTAGGGGCCAATACAGTCTTCCCAGATGCCTTTTTTGTGCTATTTAAAGGTGCTGCATTCGAACGCTTGGCAATAGTGCTTTGTCGCAAACTTCTTACTTGCTCTATCACAAGGGAAAAAAATAAAAATAACTTAGCTATTTTGCCATGTGTTTTTAATTTAATACAATTTAGAATAAATTACTTCTTCACTCTGAGTTATAAATTTGTTCATTTCAATGAAAATGTACTGAACGGTTACTCATGATAATGATCATACATACATATACACACACACACTTATGTGTATATATGCATACATATCTATGTTAAGTTTTATATTTATCAAAGTTCTATAAATTCTGGCAGGAAAAAAACTACACAATTCAGACTGATATTACACTTTACTATAAAACAAGAATGTTTACATCAAGTTTCTTTTCTGTAAGTAAGTAAGCTGGAAGTAAGTAAAAGGAGCTTCCTTCACATTAATGCCCATCATAAAACAAAACTTTCATATAGTTTTAATCACCAAATTTTTTTTAACATTAAATATCTTTAAATAAATAATTCCAAATAAGTTCAGGTTTCTGCAGAATAGAAACTAGACCACCTAGCACAAATGGGATCTTTGTGAGTTTCAAAACACAGCCTCACAAGAACTCTAACTCCTTTTTATGAATGTCCTTCACTTGTATCACCATTTTAGCATACAAGCTATTCAAGAATGAATACTAAACACAGATTAAGAGAAATTACACCCAAGGAAATGTAAGCCAAGAAAACATATCATGAAGGAAAATATGAAAAATATGAAAATAATTTAATAAAGCTTCCCACCTTTAACAATATTCCTAACAAAAAATACAAGTTTTCCTCTTTTCCCTATCTGGATACACTCTCCAGAGGAGAACATATGGAATAAAAAGAAACTAGAATGAAAGAGAGCTTAAGTAGATTAATTAGAAAACCCACAAATTGAAGTACAAAATAAGCTATTACCAAGCCTATGCACATCAATGGCTCCGAATAAACTCGCATGAAAACACTATTATACAAAAAAAAAAAAAAAAAGCCTCCTTCCCTACAGTGAAAAATCCTACTATGAACCAATACTTAAAACATTTGCTTATTGATCATATACCATTAAACTCTTAAGTAAGGTATCATGGGTCATCATTTGTCTGTAAGAGTCCTAGGTGACATGTACAGTCCTGACTGTGATTATTAATAGCACATTCTTTTACTCTCAAAGGTGTCCTTGTTTGAACAAAAAATTATTCAGTTACCCTAGTCTTAGAGACCCTTTCTAATTTCCCCAGATGTGACACAGTATTTCATCATTAGGTAAATACCCAACAATTTTTTTGAAGATTTTATCTACTTATTTGACAGAGAAACACAGCTAGAGAGGGAACACAAGCAGGGGGGTGAGAGAAGGCCAAGCAGGCTTCCCCCTAGTAGGCAGCCTGATGCGGGGCTCAATCCCGGAACTCAGGAATCATGACCTGAGCCAAAGGCAGACGCTTAACGACTGAGCCACCCAGGCGCCCCAATACCCAACAATTTTTAAAAATTACTTAGTGTAGATTATTAGCTGTTTATCACATTGTGAGATATCTAATATCTTTAAATAACTAAAAACCTAATGGCTCATTATCAGTATCTGGATATTTTTAATATACTTTAATAATATTTTTATATATTTTAAGCTTTGAAGACAGTCTGAAATAATTTACAGCTCTTTTTCTGCCTTGAAATAAAATAAATGAACTTTTAACACCCACTTATCTAGGTTGTTGCTAAAAATGAGAAATGAACAGCATATTCAACTATAAAAAGCAATTAAAATTAAAAAAAAAAAAAAGACATTTTCTAACAGTAACTTATAACCGAGCCACAGATAAGTTGTTTTTCCTCCTGTAAATATAAACTGCCTTAGTTTGAATCCTGGCTGAATTAGGCCAAACATTAATCATTTGTCCATAATGTTCAGCCTGTTCTTTCATTACTCAAAGTCACAAGTATTACCAAAAAACAGACTTAAAAAGCTGATAAAACATATAAATTGAGAGTGGAGAGACTGGGTGGCTCAGCTGGTTCAGCATCTACTCTTGGTTTCAGCTCAGGTCATAATGTTAGGGTCATGAGATCAAGCCCCACATCAGGCTCTGCACTCAGCTCAGAGTCTGCTTGAGATTCTTTCTGCCTCCTTTTACCATTGCCTCTGCTTCTCCCTGCACACACTCTAAAATAAATAAAATTTTTAATACACATACACACACACACATACACACACACACACAACACACACACACACAAATTGAGGAAAAGATGATGAAGTAAATACATGCATCTAACTTAATCCACTTCTGAAACCCACACACTAAAGCTATACAAAAGGCATAAGTAAATCTAAAATGAATGGAAAAGAGACACCAGGGTGGCTCAGTCGGTTGAGCATCTGCCTTCAGCTTAGGTCATGATCCCAGAGTCCTGGATCAGCCCCACATGGGGGGGTCTCTGCTCAGAGGGGACCCTGCTTCTCCTCTCCCTGTGCTTGCCACTCTGCTTCCTTGTGCTCATTCTCTTGCTCTAGCAAATAAATAAATAATACCTTTAAAATTTTTTTTAAATAAATAAATAATAAATAAAATGAAGGAAGAACGGGAGAAAACAGTGATAATTCTGGAACTCTAACAAGAGATGATCAAGAAGTAACTGATGTAGGAGACCCAAAAAAGACAAGCACTAAGAAAGCAACGTTGGCAAAAACCAATACAATTAATACTTTGGAAGGGCTAGGAATTGATGATCCCGGATGATTCTAAGCTGTGGATCAAGGCAGATAGTTAAAATGAAGATGAGATGAATGCTCTTTAAGGAGCAGTTATATCTCTAGCTCTTTCTCCCCTACTCCATCTGCCAGGCAACTGCCCTCTCCTGGTCCTACTCTAAGACTGGAGGCTTGCTCTCTGGAAGAGTACAAAACAGGGTTTCTAGACCATGGAATATCACAGATAAATGTGGCAGTAAAGTACACTGAAACTTATGACATTAAGTGAATTTATATATATAGAAAGTGGAGACACCCCATCAACTTCCTTGAAAGGTTCCCATAACATGCTACCAATCTAACGATCCTAAGGGAATAAATAACCTCAATTCTGACATCAGGGATTTCTCAACAAAAAACAAACAAAAAAACACGCATGACCAGAGAACCATACAGTGAAGCTCACAGTGGACAAAACCCAACCCACTCATTCTTTTAAGTGTCAACCTTTTAGTTTCCTTTTTTTTTTTTTTTTTTTTGATTTTATTTATTTGACAGAGAGAAACACAGCCAGAGAGGGAACACAAGCAGGGGGAGTGAGAGAGGGAGAAGCAAGCTTCCCGCCAAGCAGGGAGCCCGATGTGGGGCTCGATCCCAGGTCTCCAGGATCATGACCTGAGCCAAAGGCGTTTAACCAACTGAGCCACTCAGGCGCCCCCAACCTTTTAGTTTCACATAGTTTTAGTTCCCTACTTTTACACAGAAGCAAAAAATCAGACATTTTAGAAAAGTCTCCAACATGAAAGATAAAGAGAGACAAAGAGAACGACAGACAGACAGACATGGAGAAAAAAGAAACTATTAAAGGAGATTTAAAAAAAAAAAACCTTTTTAAAATACTTTTTAAATGTAAGTACCTTATAAAAGACAGCAGAAAATATTGTGTCCATGAAACAAGACCACAATGCTACAAAAAAAGACTACTCCCAAAACAAAATAAAAAAGAATGTTCAGAAGCTAGAAATGTAATTTGATGGGAAAAGTTGGAGGATAAACACGAAAAAACTTTTCCAAGTAGAAGAAAAAGACATAGAGGTACGAAGTAGGCAACATAAAGAAAATGGAAGGGCCAGTCCTTCCTACCTAACACCTGAATAATGAGTTCCAGAAAGCAAGAGCTGAGAAAATAAAGAGAGGTATTACCAATGAGATAATACAAAAAAATTTCCCCAAAACTGAATACTTTTCAGACTAAAAGAACCTATGAAATAGCCAGAGTTCAATACTTAAAATACACTTCAACCAAGATACATTATCAGAAATATCAAAACACGTGAGCTGAAGAGGAAAATTCCACTAAACTTCCAGAAGAAAGTAACGTATCAAAAAAGAAAAAAAAAAGAATCAGAATAAGGAGCACTGAAGTTCAAAGAAAACAGAGGAATGCTATCAAATTTCTGAAGGAAAATTATGTCCAACTTTTAATTCTATGTTCAACCAGACTATAATCCCAATGTGAGGGCAGATTAAATACATTTGCAGACAGAGAGTTTTAGAATAACACATCTCCATATTCCCTTTTCACAGCAAACTACTCAAGTGTCACCAAAATGAAGGCACTAAGCCAAAAGAGAAAATAAGAACACGATACCAAACAGAATCATCAGAAGAATAGTAAAAGGAGATCCCTGGATAATAGCTATTATTAGGTTTATACAGGGCTAACAACCAGTACACGTGGGAGCAGATCGGAAAGCTTCAAGAAACTTCTTCAATAAAATGAAAATGACAGAGTATCTGATATGCACACTTATTTTTTGGAAAGATTTAGACAACTAGCAGAGTAGTTGAGGTGTATTACTGATAGGTACACAGAAAACTGTGTGTACAAACATACAAAACTATAAACAAATGAACAACAAAAACAATTATTAAATCAGAAAGACAAAAAGTGGCATAGGAAAAGTAATCTTAGTTTATTAAATCAATCATCTCTAACAGCACATAGAGTCACGATAACACACAATTACTATTGATTTAACAAAATTACTTTTCAGAAGGATGAGAAAATATACTTTCATGAGATGAGGACAAGAAGGCAAACACTAAACTCATCACCTGGAGTGGGAAATCAATTAATACCTACACATGAGAATAATGAAAAAGTAGCAATATACTCCTGTTACTCAGAGCCAAGGAAGTAAAATACCAAAAAATTAGTAAAACCAGCTGGGAAAGTTAATAATGATTTCCTCTAGGGAAAAGAAAACAAGCATTAAAAACTTACAGAATTAGTTAACCCTTCAAATTTTGTGAATATATAGTTTCAATAAAGATTTTTAATAATTATATCAACAAATTGATACAATTTCAAAATTGATTATCAAAATGCTCAGATTATCAAACATTATGAAAATACGGTCTCTGCTTAGCAAGTTTATGAACTATCATCTCTCTCCCTATACCTCTGATTTTCTAGCTCAACCTCTCTGGAAAGATTACCTTGTGCCATTAAACGAGGTGATTTTCTTGGTGATCTCACTGAATTTTCTTCTACTTTGTCCCTCAAGTTCCTGTTATTAGGTAAAATCAGTTCTTCTTCATCAATGGTATCATTGCCACTTTCTTTAACAACTCCTTCATCCATAATATCGTCAAGACCAACAACTAGAGAAAAAAACATAAACAAGAAAATTAATTTTTAAAAATATTTAATATCTTAAGTATTTAAAAGCAGTTACAGAAAACATTGTGAGACATTTTAATGCAATACTAATACTACACAGTCTTGAAATTCTAAGTCTATTTCTATTACGTGACATTGCCACTATCAAGCTCCCAATTCAGATTTACAAACTTTTACCTTATGAGGTAACTAGTCAAAGACTAGATTAGCTGTAATTGTTCTTTTCTTGATTTGACCTCCACTGTCACTCTCAGTATTCACTGTACCCCTGTGAAACATCATAAGCAACTATACCTGAAATACTCAATTATCCCAATTTTAGTTAAAATAATACAAAATTTTAATGCCCTGAAAAGTGTGTGATTCTAAGTTCATGCTACACCCAAAAGATTCGAGTTTGAAGTATAATTCTATTACTTAAAGACTTTATGCTACACGTATAGAAACTAATACAGGTACACCTTTAAGCAGTAGCAAAAAAATATACACTGAGAGAAATGAAAAATGTTTAAATCCCCCTCTTCCAAATGCCAGGTAAAATGGTAGATGTATAGCTATATAATTAAATGACCTTCTAGTCAAAAGAGACAACATTTCATTTAATGGGGAGGGGGAGATATGGAAAAGGATTGAGGGATGTTGAAGAAAATATAAACACCGTATTTATATTGTCATTGGATTTATTTCTGTATATAACAAATTTATTTTACTTAACTAGCTGACATATTGCAATTCTAAATGTGCAGCTGTATGAAATCTTGTAAAGAGATTGTGATTACTTAGATCAGAAGGCCTGGATTCACATCCCAGCTAAAACACTTAAATAAAACTGGACCAAGTCACTTAACCTCTCTTTCAGTTTATCTCTAAAATGAGAACAACAATACCTGTCCTACCTACCTCACAGAGCTGTTGTGAGGATCAAGTGAGATGATGTATGAGAACTCACTTTGTAAACTTTAGAGCACTATACAAATGTTAGTTATTATCTTCATCCTAGGGGTTAGAAGGAACCTCAAGAAGTTATCTAGTCCTCATCTTTGTATCCAAGAAGAACTTCAATTAAAAGAGCTCAACAAGATAGTGGTCTATCCTAAAATTTAAAGAGAACAAAATTCTTTATAAATAAACTTTCAAATGGTACAATCTTTTTGAAGAGCACTTTGACAACAAACAGAATAATGAAACTACTTATATACTTCGGCCAGTAAATTATAAATAGAATAAATTATGGGAAAAGGCTGGCTAAAAAGGCTGGCTAGAAAACACACTGTGATCTTTGTTAGTAAAAACAAAATGCATGGGTATGTACATCTAGACAAACAGAAAAAAAGATTATTAGCAGGAAATAGATGAAATTTATAATAGCTACTCTATAGAAGATAATATACTTGTTTCCTGTATTCCAGATTTCCTGCTATATTCATGTATTACTCTCAAGAACAGTCTATACTTCAATCACTATCCTACACACTAAAAGCTCAGAGAATATACTTAAGGAAAACTCATCAGGACTCACTTAAGATAAATTAGGGGAGAAGGCAGAAAGTTCAGTTAGAAGCCTATTTCACCATGAAAAAATACTTATGCTGTCAAACATTCATACACATTCTCAAAAAAATTTTAATATTCATTTTTTAAAAGTAAAATTTAAGACTACTTTTCATCCCAATTTTATATAAAAGCATATATCCAATGTATGCACTACAAATATGCATAGATAGAAATGGACAGGGAAAAAAAGGACTGGAGTATTATTACTGATTATCTGTAGTGGTAGGGTAGATAAGGAATTCAAGTTTTTTACAACATTGTAATATTGTCTCTGTGTTTTCCAACACTTTTTTTACAATCAGCATGTATTCTGTATTGTAATCAGGAGACAAAAAAAACTCAAAAGAGGAAAACAGTCCAGGAGAAGGGCAAATAAAGCCTGATTAACAGTTATGTTTGTTGGCAGGAAGTGAAAAGGTATAGTCTGATTTTAGGGCTATATTGCAAAGCAAAAGTCAATGGGATTTAGCAAGCCAAATCCAAAGGTCAATTATTAGTCTACCCCCTTTCCTAGTAGCCTCTGACATAACTGACCCATCTCTCCTTTCTGAACCCATTTCTCCTTACTTAGGCTTTTGAACATCACACAAATTCCTCTCTCTAGCTACTTCTCAATATCCTTTGATAGAGCTTCCTCTTCCTGCAGAGGTCTACACACTGGAGGACTTAACGGTTCAATACTTCCATCTCTCTTTTTTTATCTACACTCAAACCCCACTAAGTGATCCCATCCAGTACCACCTATACTTGGATGGCTCCCAAAATTATTTTCTCCAGCCCCAACCTCACATTTAACCCCTGGAAGAATATAATTTGACATCTCCACTAGGTCTAACAGGTATCTCAAGCTTAACATACTGAAAATAAACATTGCTTCTACCTATCCCTCCTCAATAAAACTGTCCTCCTACAGTATTCCTGGTAATGGAACCTCCATTCACCCAGCTGTTCAAACCTAAAACTCTAGAATTATCTTAGTTCCTCTCTCCTCATATACCACCATCCAAGTGAGCAGCATATCCTGCTAGTTCTACCTATAAAGATATAATCACTCAGGGTACCTGGGTGCCTCAGTCAGTTAAGCAGGCCAGCTCTTGATTTCAGCTCAGGTCATGATCTCACGGTCCTGGGACGGAGCCCTGCATTGGGCTCTGCTTAAGGATTCTCTCTCCCTCCCTCTCTGTCCTTCCCCCAGCTTATGCACACACAAACTCTCTATCCTCTAAAATAAATAAATCTTGGGATGCCTGGTTGGCTCAGTTGGTGAAGCATCTGCCTTCAGCTCAGGTCATGATCCCAGGGTCCTGGGGTACTGGGCTCCCTGCTCAGCAGGGACCTGCTTCTCCCTTTCCTGTTCCCCCTGCTTGTGCTCTCAATCTCTGTCAAATAAATAAATAAAATATTTTTTAAAAAATAAAAATAATCTTAAAAAAAAAAATAGGGGCGCCTGGGTGGCTCAGTTGGTTGGGCGACTGCTTTCGGCTCAGGTCATGATCCTGGAGACCCGGGATCGAGCCCCACATCGGGCTTCCTGCTCGGCGAGAGGCCTGCTTCTCCCTCTCTCAGTCCCTCTGCTTGTGTCCCCTCTCTAGCTGTGTTTCTCTCTGTCAAATAAATAAATAAAATCTTTAAAAAAAAATAAAAAATAAAACCTATCACTCATCCACAGCTAACATCCTACTCCAAATTACCATCATCTCTCATCAAAAACTATACCATAATAGTATCCCAGGTTCTTCTACTGACACACCCCACATACACTCATTACACACAACACACACACACACACACACACACAGAGTCATCACTGTGATCCTTGTAAAATGTCAAGTCCTATCTTGTTACCATTCTTCTGTACAAGACCCTCCAAACTCTATCACTGCACTTAGATTTATGTCCAAAATCCTAGCCAGGGCCCACAGGATCCTAAGATCTTCCCCAATGAATTCTCGGACTTCTCACCTACTGATTAATGATTCACTCTACTCCAGTCACACTGGTCTTTCCTTATACAGGAGAGCCTAAGATCATCTCAGGCTCTTTGTACTTGCTAGTCTCTCTGCCTGGGGTCCTCTAGATCTCCCACACTTCCATGTGGCTAATTTTTTTTTTTTTATACCCAAATATCACCTTCTCAGAGAGACTTTTCATAACAATCTTATCCAAAACAGCACATACTCCCATTACTGCCTACTGATATTTAGTGTACTTTATTCTTTAAAACATGTTTCACCCTACCAGATTAAATATCTGTTTATTAACTATCTTCTCCACTAGAATGTAAGCTCTACAAGTCAGAACTCTGTCTCTTTGTTGCTGAAACTCCAGAACCTACTAATAACCTGGTTAATACAGGACACACTTCAGAATTATTTGCTGAGCAATAGAACCAGGGAAAAGAAGGAGTCAGGAAAATTTAAATGTTGATGAGTGAGAGAAAAATGTTTTCACTAACCAAGAGAGGTAAGTTGGAAAGAACAAATTTGGAGGTGAGGTGCTGATTTACTTTTTGGATATACTGATGATACAAAAAAAAAAAAAAAAAAAAAAAAAAAAAAAAAAAAAAAAACTGCAGGCAAAGGAAGCATCAAGATAATACAACATCAAACACACAAAAACGGTAAGGAGAATTTCAGTGAAGTAGGGATCAGGAAGGTTAATGCTACAAGAGAAACCAATGGAGAAAAAAACCACTAATTTGACACACAGAAGCAGAGGATCAGATGACAAGAGGTTAAAAAATGAATGAGTAAAGAATGATAACTGCAATTTATTTCTTAGAAGTTTAATGATAAAAGACAGGAAGGGTGAAAAATGAACTAAAGGAAGTTAAAAGGGACAAAAGATGATTTTTCTATTAAGTGGGAAAGGGGAAATGAAGGAGATGAGACAAGGGAATCACCTCTACTAAAAGAGAGATGAGAGAATCGAAACGCAAAGGGAGAGAGAATGTGGCCAAAAAAAAGAAGAAGGGGGGGCAGGAAGTAGGGAAAGGAAAGGGGAAGAAGGGAATATCAACAAAGATCCCAGCACGTCTGTATGTGCTGGAAAATAACTTTGAAGGTAAGTGATGCTTTGAGGTCCCAGCATCATACAAAAACCTCCTACATCAACCTACAATTAGAATACCTAAGACTTCACTTGAGCTATTTCTGAGTTGAGATTTCCAGGAACACAGCCTTTTTTGTAGTCCTGCTCTATCTGGCAACACATATATTTCCTTCACCTCAAAAAGTCCATCTTTAGGGCGCCTGGGTGGTTCAGTTGGTTAAGCGGCTACCTTCGGCTCAGGTCATGATCCCAGAGACCCCCAGATCGAGTCCCACATCGGGCTCCCTGCTCGGAAGGTAGCCTGCTTCTCCCACTCTCACTCCCCCTGCTTGTGTTCCCTCTCTGGCTGTGTTTCTCTCTGTCAAATAAATAAAATCTTAAAAAAAAAAAAAAAAGCCCCTCTTTATATTAAATCAAGCTCTATATAGTCTCCAGTTATTTCCAGGGTTCTCATCTGAACAAGGGCCACAGTAAGTAAAGCACCTACTTAACTTCTCTGCACCTCAAATTCCTCAGTAAAATGAAGAAAATACTAGTGGGTCAGAGGGCTACTGTGATGATTAAAGTAATAGGTATAAAAGACTCGGAACAGTATCTGGCACTTAGAAAGCTCTATATTTACTGTTAACTTCTGTTCCAGTCTACTCACCCCAGTACCCACCACCAAAATTAATTTTTAAAAATTATCTGATATTTCTTTCTTCTAATCCATTCATCTGACTAAAGTAATTCACGGCACAGAATGAATACTGTAGTGCAAAACCCTCCCAACCAGGTATTTGTGTTTTGAAGAGTTTGAACCAACTGGTTCTGCTGAGAAAATGAATATAAGTATAGGAGAAATCTGGGCTCTTTTCAGAACACTGCCTATTCTCAGGGACCTCCCACATGTCCCATTCCTTCTGCCACAAGACTAACCAAGACTCAGCATTTGATATCCAACTTTTTAAATTCATTAAAATGGGAACTCTGAGTTACCAAAACAATGCAATGACCTGGATTCTTTAGAACACAAGTGTATGGTCATGGGATACAGAAAAAAAAAACTATATACTCCCCCCCCCCAATTCTAGAATTAGATGTCACTCTCATGTAGAAATTTTGGCATAAAATCTATCACCATACTCAGAAATCCTTGAGCTTGAATTCAGATCGCATTAAAATTCCTCCCATCTCGATCCACAAATGGGCCTAATTAAATGTGCTAAGTTCTTGGCACCAGTCAAGTCCATGTAAAGTCCTCCTGACACTAATATTACTTTATTCCAGACTATTTCCAATCTATCTTTTTAGGCAGAGGAGGTAAATGAGATAAAGAAAATAAAAACAAATGATCTAGAGTTAGACTTATTGAATTTCTCAACAACCAGGATTAGCTTAAATCACTTTAATACCATATTAAAAAAAAAAAAAGCCCACAAGTACACTAGGAAATTCTTCACATTGGACATGCCTTAATTCACACTGGCAGTGCAAGGGCCAAATTAACTGCTTTTATTTCCTCAACTACAATTATTCCCTTTATTATAAAAATTGGCATTAAGTATCAGATCTGAGATAAACCTGAAGAGCACAACGTTGCAGTGTTCCAATAAAGGTTAGATATCTATTGCATTTGTGTTTGAAGTAGAAAAAGAAATTATATGGCTATGTTTTCCTAACAGAGGCACCAGAGCTTTCTCCTCTAATATTGCAGAATACCACTCAGCCTCTACTTAAGTAAGACTCCCTTCAGTGAGATGATTCATCCATTCATTACTAGAAGCAGTGGTGGTGTGAGATAAATCAAGTTGTATGTTACATAAAATGAACCATTTTGATGAATTTATCATTTTAGGTATTAGAGGTTCCTAATTTGAAAAATAGAAATATTGCTATTATGCACACATTATCTTTTTTTCTCTTCCATTCTTTCTCTACAATAAAACATGGTTTTAATTTACATTTAAAAACATTTAAATTTTTACATTTAAAACATGGTTTACTGAGTCAAAGAACGAAAATTTACATATTTTACTATTTCATGTATCTCATCTTATGTCTTTCCATAAAGACTATAAAGAATTTACAGCGCAAAGAGCTTTGTGTTAATAAAAACTCACTGGCATTGAGTTTCAGATTTTTAAAAGAAACAGTTAATAAAAAACCTTGAACGCTTCAGATGTGTATACTATCTTTTTGTATGTCTTCAGCTCTACCTATTCCCCCACTGAGGCGTTAGGGTGTTTTTTTCCTCCAGTGTATACAAATTCTTTATGTAATATCTATGTTGCCTATCTGATGCAAATATTTCCCCTTGTTTACCTTATTTTAGTATTATTTGGTATCAATCTAAGCTAATTTTCCTTCAGAATATTGTCTTCAGTTACACCAATACTATTAAATTATTCATCATTTCTGCTGTAATTTAACACATTCTAAAGTTTTATATTTAAGTGTGCACAAATATTTCAATTTCTGCCAAATTCAACTTCACACTTCAGATAAGACTTATCAGTATGTCTTGGAGAGGGGATTTTCTATCAAATAAGTATAAAAGAAAAGCATTGGCTTAAAGCAAATTAGACTTTTTTTCCACTGCAGATCTTCAGTCTTCAATTTGCTAAACAGTCCTTTATATGAGGGAAAGAACCACATGAGGTATAACTGTCTTCCAAGCTTTATATTCATATACACACACACCCCAAAAACATAAACCAAAACACTAAAAATGGTTATTTCAGAGATTTTCCCTTTCTTCTTTTTCACATTTTCTAATACATCTCACAAAAAGTACTCTAGAAAAAGAAACTAGAAAGATACACTCTAAATAAATGTTTTCTATGTATAGATAAATGGTATTATTGGTGTCTATTTTTTTCTTTTTTATCAAAGTTATACATGCACTTGGTTTTAAAGAGTTGGCTGTAGTTTTATAAAGTTTGTTAAGAAAAACATTAATGCCCAGAAACCACTTCTCCCACTAAATGTCAATAACCTTACTAGGAAAGTGAAGACATTGAACCCTGCACTGAAAGGTTGCTGTGAAAACTAAATTAACTAATATAACTTCTAATACAGTGCTTGGTGTGCAAATAATAAGATCTTAATGTATATTGGCAGATTTTTTCAAATAACTTTCTGTAGCCCTAAATGCTCTGCTTCTGACCCCTTCTCAACTGTCTAAATAATTTCTGCTTATTTTTCAAAAATAATTTCTCTTACTACCAAAATCAATCTATCAAGCTAATGTAAAAGTGAGATGGTAATCAGTCCCTAAAATTTAACACTTTAATCCCATCCTAGAATACTATAAATTACTTACCTTTCAGTTAACTCCTTTAAAAACATTTACTGAGTACCTACTATATGTCACATGTTGGCCTAGATATTCTAGATACCAATGATACAGAATACTTAAAGTGAAATGACCTGGTTTCTTCAATAAGTAAATATCAAAAAAGGGGATGGGGGAACTATATAGATTGACATGTATGTACATATTAACCAACTGAATATATTGACCTAGATCAATTCCAATTCAAACTTTAAAAAAATGTTTAGGACTGGATAAAACTGAAAGCTGACAGACTGCACACTTGAAAATATTAAGAACTATATCTTTAAATGTTTTAGGCTAGATAATATTATTGTGGCTATTTTTTTAATAAAGAGTTTTTATATTTATTTTTTAAAGATTTTACTTATTTCAGAGAGAAAGAGAGCACAATTCAGCAGGGGGCAGAAAGAGAGGGAGCAGCAGACTCCCCAATGAGTAGGAAACATGATATGGGGCTTGATCCCAGTACCTGAGATCACAATATGAGCCGAAGGGAAACACTTAACCAACTGAGCCACCCAGGCGCCCCAAGAATTCTTAAATTTTAAAGAAACATGCTGAAATATTTATAGAGGAAATCATACAAACTTTCTGGCCTGTGCTTCAAATAATCTTGGGGCAGGGGGTAGGTAGGTAAGGAGAAGTGAGTAGGGTATAAATGAAATAAAACCAACTGTTAACTGTTTAAGCTAAGTAACAGGCACACATGGGTTCATCACATTATTCTTACTGCTTTGATGTTTTCCATAAAATACAAAATTTTTAGGGCACCTGGGCGGCTCAGTCAGTTAAGCATCTGCCTTCGGCTCAGTTCATGATCCCAGGTCCTGGGATTGAGGCCCACATTGGGCTCCTTGCTCAGCCAAGGGCTTGCTTCTCCCTCTCTCTCTGCCTGCCACTCCCCACTACTTGTGCTCTCTCTGTCAAATAAATAAATATAACCTTTAAAAAAAATTTTTTTGACTGTTTCCATAAAGCTTCAGCTTCATTTTAATGAAGGTGAGAGAAGCATACATCATGTTAGATGGTAAGTCTTAGCGCTTAAAAGGAAAAAGTAATGCAGAGTGTGGAAAGGGGAATAAAGGATGATTTTAGATAGAAGAGCCAGGCAAAGCCAAGGATACTTGTACTGGTTGTTTATTGCACAACAGTTTTGGGCCCAAAGGAAAAGTGAAGACTGATATCTAGGCCCCTGTTTACTCTCCAAGAAGTGCACAGGAAAAAAGGATGCCTTTTTCTAATTCCCAAAAAGACACTGTATAGTCTAGAATGGGCCTGGGGATGACAATGCTGAGATGACTTTCCAGCAAAAACCTGAACAAGCTGAGGCAACAGCTATCTAGAAGCATATTCAAATACGTGGACTCTGAAGAAGGAACATACCTAGGATGTCAGAACAGAATGGGGGGGGGGGGACAGGTCTGTGTGGCTAGATTAGGGAAAGTGAGGAGGAAAATAGAGATAAAACTGCAGAGGTATAGGGGGAAACTAAGGGTCTAAGCCACACCAAGAAGGGTCTAGGCCACAGGACTTAATGCTTTTTTTTCCCTCTGTGTGAAAGAGAAAGTTACCAGAGCACCGTGGACACAAGGGTGATATGGCCTAACTTTGTAAAGGATTACTTTTGGTGCTCTTTTCAGAACAGACTGTAACAAATCCCCAAGGGCAGAAGCTGGAAAGCCACTTACAGACTAAAGGGATAATCCAGGCGAGAGATGGTAATGGCTAAGACCACAGTGCTACTTGTTCTGGATATATCCTAAAAATAAAATCAACAAACTCTGCTGACCAACGGAATATGAAAATATAAAAGAAAAGGGTAAGTAAATAACGACTTCAAAGTTTTTTGCCAAGCAACGCAAAAAAGTTGTCATTTACAGAGATGGGAATACTGAAGAAGTGGTACCAGGGGAACTGGGTGAATGAGAAAGAAGACATTAAGAGTTCAGTTTTAGACATTAAGGTCAAAGATGCCCAAAAGACATCCAAGTTTAAGTTGAGACTAAAGATATAGATAGATAAATACACAGAAAGACATTAAAGAGTACTTTTTTTAAAGATTTTAAATAATCTCTACACCCAACGTAGGGCTCGAACTTACAACTAAGTTCAAGGTCACATGCTCTACCAACTGAGCAAATCAGGCTCCCCATGAAGAGTTTTTAAAGTTATAAAACTGGATAAAATCAGCACAACAGCAAGTAGAGAGAACATACCTAAAACCTGAACCCTGAGATACTCCAGTGTTTAAAAGTCAGGAAAATGATGAGGAGTATCAAAAGAAATTGAGAGAAAGAAGACAAGAAGGCAAAAAGAATAAGGAAGAGAGTTATAAACCAATCAGGTGAATAGATCATTTCAAAAGGCAGAGATCAACTGAGTTAAATACCACTGATAGAAGAACAGAAAAATGGCCTTGGCAGAGTGACCTTAACTATAATCCAGTGAAGAAGGTAGCGCAAAATCAGAATTTGGAGGAAAGATACTGGAGATAGCACAGAAATTTCTTTCCAGGAGTTTTGCTCTAAGTAAAGACCAAAAGAATATGGTAACACAAATGTATGACAAATATGCAAATATATACACAATGAATTTCGAAACCATGATGTATGATAACAATGAAATTCAACTGTAAAGACTCTGACAGGGGTGCCTGGCAGCTCAGTTGTAAGCCTCTGCCTGTGGCTCAGGTGGCTCAGGACCTAGGCCCACGTCATGCTCCTTGTTCAGTAGGGAGGCTGCTTCTCCCTCTCTCCCTCTGCCTACTGCTCCCCCTGCTTGTGCTTGTCTCTGTCAGATAATCAATAAAATCTTTTTAAAAAATTGACAGTATATCTGCCCTTTTGAGATTTCAATTCTACCAAGCACAAATAAAACAAAAAGTACAGTAGATACCCCATCATGTTAACCACAAATCATGCTTATGCAAAACAAGAAAATAAACCCCTATGTTTCAAAACATGAAAATTCATTTCATAAATATCTAAATATGTATGGAAACAGGATATAAGGATATCCTAAAATCATACCAAAGTTTTTTTTTAACTACCAGGAAATATTTATTATGAAATTAAGGTAAATATCAAAACGCACATAATAGGGACGCCAGATAGCTCAGTCCCTTAAGCATCTGCCTTTGGCTCAGGTCATGACCCCAGGGTCCTGGGATAGAGTGCCGCATCAGGCTCCTTGCTCAATGGGGATCCTGCTTCTCCCTCTGCCTGCCGCTCCCCCTACTTGTGCCTGCTCATATGCTCTCTTTCTCTCTCTCTCTCTGTACGACAAATAAAATCTTTGGGGGAAAAATGCAGATAACAAATTTTCACATGGCTTAGCTCCATCCAATTCTTCTAAAAACAAGTGTAGAGAAGAAAGCACTTGGCAGCCAACTACCTAACTGGTAAATTTACAGACCAGGTAAACACTGTTCATATGAGCTTGAGTGTTTAGGGAGTACTGGAGAGTACTTAGTTGCTTAAGGATTGCTTCTGGTTATCTAAATTTTATTTTTATTTTTTTTTCTTTTTTGGTAGGACAGCACATGGGGAAATCTGTGTTTAACTGTTCATTTATATATTCTACCAATTAGAGACTTACCTGAGTGAAAAACTAAATATGAATGTAATCATGTAATCACAATCCAAGGGAATACTACAGCTATGTATTAACAATGGATTACTTTAATCTGACAAAGGGACTGATTTATCACCACACCACTTACATTAATGCATACTTTTCCTTTGCCCTTTCTCTGTATGGAATGTATTCAACTTACCCAGGAACCCAGGATCTTCAAAGGCTGGCCACTACAAGTCTCTAAGAAGGTTGCTATTTTAATATCACCTCCACACTGAGACCTCCTCTGACCAGCCCAACTCAAATAAACCATGGCCTCCACCATCAAACAACCAGACTTTCTCTATCATCTTACATTTCTGTAAGCTCCATGAGGACAGGGGCTTTATTTGTCTTAAACAAAACTGTACCCTCCAACACTGAAAACAGTCTGGTACCTGATAGGTATGCAATAAATATTTGTTAAATGAACAAACAATACCAACTACTTTTATGCCAAAGCAAATCATTATACCTCACACTGTGGATTATGCCATAAACTCTTGATGCCTGGAATGCTATTTAATGAGAATGATTCCATAAAATACAAATTGTTTTAAAAAAATGTAATTTAACCACCCTGTAATATGGATCTTACCATTATTTACTTAGTCCTACCTTCAATGAATCAGATCCCAGTTATGCATTTTGTTCTATAACATTTGGTTCACTTTTACTCAAATATAAGAAAAAAACAAAGATAAATGAGGCCAAGAAAAAAATACTTAAAGGATTATATATTTTTCAGTAGGTTGCACACTTAAACAATTAATATCTCTAATCTGTAACAGCCCAAAATTTATTTTTAAAGATTTTATTTATTTGACAAAGAGAAACACAGCTAGAGAGAGAGCACAAGCAGGGGGAGCAGCAGGGAGAGAGAAGCAGGCTTCCCGCCGAGCTGGGAGCCCGATGCAGGGCTCCGAAGGCAGTCGCTATAACAACTGAGCCACCGAGGCGGCCCCCCAAGAAAAGACTTTTAATAACATTATAAACAATATAAAATAAAATGTAAACTCCATGAGAGCAGGAATTTGTCATTATGCTTTCTGATATATCCCTAATTCCTAGAACACAGCTGAACAGTGTTCAACCTTAAGCACAGTTTGAATGAACTGCATAATAGTTTACGAAAATGTCATTGTTCCCAAGTTTCCATCTCAAGAGATTAGATCCTCTACCTTAAACTAGACTCTAATCAGGAAATTACCCTTAGCAAGCAAAGAAACAGAATAAAACACCTCTACTTCAGCACAGTAGTGTTGACTCCTTGCAGGACTCAGAATAAGAATGTTAACAGTTTAGAAAACAAAGATCAGAAATATCCCACCATGGAATAACCAACAACAACAACAAAAACCTACTCACTCAGAAAGATATAATTAATACCTTTTTTTCCAGGATATACACATAGGAACTAAATCCTCTGAAGAGTAGAACTGATAAAGTCTCTAAAAGGAACTTTGGCCATGCATCTTACATACAGATTAAAGATATGTAGACATAAGATTAAAGATAACCTTCCATTTACAACTGCTTCAAAAAGAATACAATACTTAGGAGTAAGCTTAACAAAGGAGGTAAAAGATCTATACATTAAAAACCATAAAACATTGATGTAAAAAGAAGGAAGAAGACACAAATAAGTGGACAAATGTTCCATCATGCATTACAGGAATTAATGTTAGGAGTGCCTGGGGGCTCAGTCAGTTAAGTGTCAGACTCTTGATCTCAGGGTCATGAGTTCAAGCCCTGTGCTAGGCTCCATGCTGGGCATAGAGACAACTTAAAAAAAAAAAAAAAATTAATGTTAAAATTCCCAAACTGCTCAAAGCAATCTACAGATTCAATGCAATCCCTATCAAAATTCCAACTGCATTTTTCACAGAAACAGAACACACAATCCTAAAATTCCTATGGAACCACAGAAGACCCCAAATAACCAAAGCCACCTTGAGAAAGAAGGGCAAAGCTAGAGGCATCACACTCCCTGATTTCAACCTACATTACAAAGCTATAGCAATCAAAACAATATGGTACTGGCACAAAACTACACACAGATCAATGGAACAGAATAGAGAGCCCAGAAATAAACCTATGCGTATATAGTTAATTAATTTATGACAACAGAACCAAGAATATACAATGGAGAAAGGATATTCTCTTCAATAGATAGTGGTGGGAAAATTGGATAGCCACATGCAAGAGAATGAAAGAACTACATCATACTGTATACAAAAAAACAACTCAAGATGAACTAAAGACTGGAGCATAAAACATGAAATCATAAAACTCCTGGAAGAATATACAGAGAGTGGGTTCCTCATAAAAGCCTTGGCCATACTTTATTGAATTTCACACCAAACACAAGGGCAACAAAAGCAAAAATAAAGGGGGGGGGGGGACTACATCAAACTAAAAAGTTTCTGCACAGCAAAGAAAACCATCAACAAAACAAAACAGCAACCTACAGAATGGGAGAAAATATCTGCGTATCATATATCTAAAAAGAGATTAATATCTAAAGTATATAAAGAACTCACACAATAGCAAAAACATTCCAATGAAATAATAGGCAGAGGAACTGAACAGACATTTTTCCAAAGAAGACACAAAAGTAGACAAGTATATGAAAAGGTGTTCAACATCCCTAATCATCAGGGAAATGCAAATCAAAACCATGATAAAATACCACCTCACACCTATTAGAATGGCTATCTTCAAAAAATAAGAAGTGTTAGTGAGGATGTGGAGAAAAAGTAACTAACACTTGTTCACTGTTGGTGTGAAAGTAAACTGGTATAGGCACTATGGAAAACAGTACAGAAATTCTTCAAAATACTAAAAATAAAACTGATGCAATCCCACTCCTGGGTACACATCCAAACCAAATGAAAGCAGAGCATCAAAGAAGCATTTGCACTCCCATGTTTGCAACATTATCCACAACAGCCAACATACACAAATGGAGGTGTTCAACAATGAATGAATAAAGATGTATTTGTCTATTTAGACAGATAGTGGGGTATGAAGATAGAAAGACAGACACACAATGAAATATTATCCAGCCACAAGAAAAGAAGGATACCCTGACATATGCGATTACATGGATGGATCTTGAGTACTATGCTAAGTGAAATAAGTCAAGAGAAAGATAAAGACAAATAATAACTGGTATTACATATGTAGAGTCAAAAAAAAGACAAACATATAGAAACAGAGTGTAAAAATGTGGATGCTAGGGGGTGGGGGAAATAGGAAGAGGTTGAGGTTGGTAAAGGGTCCAAACTTCCAGCTATAAAATGAATATGATCTGAGGATCTAATGTAAAACATGATGTCTATAATTTATTACATAACTGAAATTTAATGAGGTAAAATGTTCTTATCAAAAAAAGTATGAACATGAATATATCAGGTGATGATGCATTAATTTACTAGATGGGGGAATCCTTTCACAACATATATGTATATCAAATCACCATGATATACATTCTAAATGTCTTACAAAAAAACCCACAAAAATACCTGCTATGCTTAAAAATACCTAGGTAAAGGTCTTGACTTAATGAGCAAAACATGAATATTTTATGTATTTAGCCTTGAAGTAACTGTATATACAGGAAAACACATATTCCATTTCATAATGTAGGTTGAGAAGTCCATACACACTTTCTGTCATTTCAGTAAGTCTCCTAGGCTCTTAGAAATTGAACTGGGTGAATCCTTATCAAGTTTATTTCAGTTAAGACTCTAATTCTAGAGCCCTTCCAAAGGAACACTAAATAACAGGCCTCAGTGAAAAATTACTTTATAAAGTTTATTTTTGTCTGTGTTACACACACATACCATTATTTCCAAGCATGCACCCCCTGCTTTAATTTCATGTATTTTTAATCTCATTTCTCTAAGATTTAACAAAATATATTCAATGTTTAAGAAAGATACACTAATAGTTCTAAAGACATTATTATTTAAAAAAGAAATCATCAAAACCAACTTTTTTCCAGGTATATTTGTCTCAGGTCCAATTAATCTAAGGACCAAAAGCCCTACCTACTAAAACAGTACCTAACCATATCACTAACATTAAATGGTATAGTAACTTATTTCCTAAGATAATTCAATCAACGGTTACTAAACTCATGTTTGCCATATTGATATTTTTTTTAAAAAGTTATGTAACATATTTTAGAAAATGGCCCACCCAAAATAGTTTTAAAAAGTCATTTTAAAACTACCTCTTTCTTGGGAACTACCTTATATAGGATAATTACTTTCCTAAAACATCATCACATCAGTGTTTCTCTATTAAAGCCAATATGGGGGGCATGTGGGTGGCTCAGTGGGTTAAGCCTCTGCCTTTGGCTCAGTTCATGATCCTGAGGTCCTGGGATCAAGCCCTATGTCAGGCTCCCTGCTCAGCAGGGAGTCTGCTTCTCCCACTCCCTCAATCCCTCCCCCCACTCGTGCTCTCTCAAATAAATAAAATCTTTTAAAAATATATTTTTAAAAAGCCAGTATTGGGGAGCCTGGGTGGCTCAGTGGGTTAAGCCTCTGCCTTTGGCTCAGGTCATGATCTCAGGGTCCTGGGATTGAGGCCTGCATCAGGCTCTCTGCTTGGCAGGGAGCCTGCTTCTTCCTCTCTCTCTGCCTGCCTCTCTGCCTACTTGTGATCTCTCTCTCTCTCTCTCTCTCTCTCTCTCTCTCTGTCAAATAAATAAATAAAATCTTAAAAAAAAAAAAAAAAGCCAGTATTGCTTGTCCATTAGTCAAGGTCATTTATTTGACAATTCTCCTGTGACCAAAGTGTATCAGATTTGATTTAAGGCATTTCTATCAATGTTAAATCTTAAACCTAGGAAAATTTTTCTACCAAACCGTACCAACAGATCAGCTACCAAGATGACCTGTTTTTGCACATTATATGTATACTACTTTTGTAAAAGCTGCTTATTAGGAAATTTGTCATCAAGAAATTGACTATAATAACATATATAATTCAAGAAAATATGGTCCTAAGGCCAAAATTTAAATAATATTTAATCTACGAAGAAATCAGTAAGTACTTTAAGAAGCACCACACCTCTGTAACAAAGCCAAAGTATGTAAATTCTCCCTACAAAAATGTACACAACCAGACATCAATACACACATTTAAAAGTATTCCATCTCCCTGATTATATCTGGGACAATTTGAGCATATAAAACAAAAAGGATGATTTGAGCATCAAAAAAAAAAAAAGTGTAGGGCGCCTTGGTGGTGGTGGCTCAATCAGCTGACTGTCTGCCTTTGGCTCATGTCATGATCCCAGGGTCCTGGGACTGAGTCCCATGTCTTGCTCCCTGCTCAGTCAAGAGTCTGCTTCTCCCTCTCCCTCTGCCTGCATGTGCTCTCTCTGTGTCAAATACATAAAATCTTAAAAAGAAAAAAAAAAGCATAACAATTATTTTTTAAATCTGCACACCCAGAGTGTCCCACAAGGCCAAAGTGCAAACTCCAGCCATGGTCCAGGAGACAGAGGGAACAATGACCACTGGAAGGACTCAGACAGGAAAGATAGCAAAAAGGATCAAGACTTCCAATCTGCACCTGAACCAAAGAAACCTGAATATCCAGCTTCCAAGTTCAGTTCTGCAAGGCAGGCAACAACATTGGATACAGAGATAACTTAAAAATAAAATCTTTAGAGGCGCCTGGGTGGCTCAGCCGTTGGGCATCTGCCTTCAGTTCAGGTCATGATCCTAGGGTCCTGGGATCAAGCCCTGCAGCGGGCTCCCTGCACCCTAAAACCACTTGCTGCCTTCAACATTTTGCAGTTATAGGACGTCATCAACACAATTCTTTTTAAATTAAAAAAAAAAACCTTTATAAGGATGGATTGTTTATAGGAAGTCTCATAAGATGGGAAAGTACTATTAAAATCTTTATACTAGAGAGAGTCTCCTTTAATTCACAGTAAAGTCCTTAAGAAATGTTATACTCAAGGGTGAGACATACATTTTTAAACTAATGTTTTATAAATCAGACAAGTGTTACAAGCCTTTTCTATTGTAAGCAGCTGTAAGGGATAGGTCATATGAAAAAATAAGCAGCCTTTATCCGTCCTTTTTAGATAAAGGTGACATTTTTAGTAATGAGTAAGAAACTGTCAAAAAGAAATTTGGGCTAACAGACTATAAGAGATACTACATAACTATAACTATACAGAACAGACTGCCAGTTACCAGAGGG
The DNA here is from genome assembly GCA_004023965.1 of Spilogale gracilis. Taxonomy (NCBI): domain Eukaryota; kingdom Metazoa; phylum Chordata; class Mammalia; order Carnivora; family Mephitidae; genus Spilogale; species Spilogale gracilis. The sequence continues at coordinate 129,883 of PITA01001703.1, read as the reverse complement.
AAGGTGGGCAGGGAAAATGGGTGAAATAGGTGATGGGGATTAAGGAATGCACTTGTCATGATGAGTACTGGGTGATATATGGAATTACTAAATCACTACTTCAAACACGTGAAACTAATACAACACTGTATGTTAATTATACCAGAATTAAAAGAAAAAAATGAGCTAAGAAACTGATGCTTAGAAATGTATTCATCATAATTTGTAACTAAAAATTAAATTTGGCACCAATAAAAAAACTTATCTGGACACTTTAGATTTTATTTATTTATTTGAGAGACAGAACAGAGAGAAGGAGGAGTAGAAGGGGAGGGAAAGAGGAGAGGAGGAAAGAATCTCAAGCAGACTCTGTGCCAAGCACGGAGCCTCATTCAGGACGCCGAGATCCTGACCTGGGCAGAAACCAAGAGTTGGACACTTAATGGACTGAGCCATCCAGGTGCCCCTCTTAACTGGACACTTTAAAATTTTTCCAAATAAAATGGTTTACTGAGTTCTGAGCTCAAATGACAAATATTTTAAAAAGTAAAAACTCCCTATTGGTTTAAAAGAATAACAGACACACTGAAAATAGCAGACATGTTCCAGTTTAGCTGAAATAAAAAGTCTCTGTATATTTGATACATAGGAACAAAAACCTAGGATTATATGCTGTTTTGTAGAGTCTAAGGTGAATTTCTTCCATTTAAATATAAATATATATCTTTCTTGAGTTATGGCTTTCATCCATGAGAGCCATTAAAATCAAACATCAAACTAAACTCACCCTGGAACCAAACTGTATCAAAATGACAAGATGTAATTTTCAAAAAGAATTAAGTATAATTAATCAAACTGCACTCCAAAAAAGTTCTTGTGTAAGTGATTTTTACAGTATATCATTTATGTTATCTAGACCTTAAATATCTTTATAAAAATGTTATACATGTGATGTAATAGACATTAATATTAGTACAGTAGGACAAGTATATCCATACACATACAAGTACTGAAGAACACTCCAAAATGTCTAATAAACATGTACAGTTCAAAAAGTTTAGACACCATTATCTTAATGAAATAAGGCCTCAGATATACAAGGAGCAATTCTGATAACAACCCCTTCAGAGTTAAACAATCCAAGAATGCAATCTCTCAAAATTTCTGAAATGAGCAGACAACATTATCTATGAACAAAGACCTGGAATTTTATGAACTGAGACCCAAGTTCCATTAGTTGGGGGTAAAAGATAGATATGCAGCCTTGGGAAGTCTTGGGTGAGTGAAGCAGAACCAACTCTGAAAATAAACCAAGTATTCAAACCTCCCGGGATAATCTGTATGCTGACGCCAGCTTACCGAAAGAGATCCTGATCTTAGCCTCTCCAGAGTGAACTACAGAATCTGTGCCTGCAAGGGCTGGCCAACTGTTGCCCAGTATCTGTTCACCCACCCTTCCTCATGCAGAATTTCAGTTTTTTACCCAGGTATATGGTCATCCAAAATAAAGACTACACTTTTCAATCTACCTTACTGCTAGATATGGCCACTAAGTTACGGCCATTGGAATGAAAGGAGAAATGGTACATGCAACTTTCAGAATATAATCATAAAAGAAGTGGGCAATACCTTCCCTTTCCCCTTTTCTCTTTTACTGATGAGAATCCAGCTTTACACCCTCAAACTATAGGGTGAACCTGAAATTAGGGATCATACGTGATAGTACAAGGTAGAAGGAATTTAGGTCCCTTACACTGGGAAGCTCCACACCAACTCTCAGTTGCCTTCTTCTGAGCTACTATATAACAAAATACATTTTTCTTCATATCATTGTTATTTGGAGTTTTCTGTCATTCCCAAGCTGTACTTAATCCTAGGCCAAAAAGCCAAAAATTTTTATCAAGATGACCCAATAAATCATAACCCCTGAGAACCAAATCCATCACAGCAACAGACCAGGTAAACAACAGAGCCTGGAATAGGAAAAGTATTTCTGGGATCAGCCAGTAGGCTGAGGATGCTTCGGTCTATGATTCGAGTAATTCTAGGCAATTCGGCTTTCCTCGTTCTCTATTAACAGGAATCTGCCAGTTCCAAGGAATTATGAAATTCAATTCCTCTGGCTGGCAGGTATAACAATCACTAGGACAGGGAAAGTAAGCCAGGATAGGGCCTTAAAACAAGCTAATCTCTCTCTAGAGTCACTATAAGTCAGCCAAACTGTCTCATCATTGAGATCCCACAAGAACTGCAGATGCAACTCTCACTCTTTTATCACAATTCCTTTTGGTCAACATCATCAAGAAAAATCAAGAGATAGCAAAATGAGAGTTCATAATTCATTTTTCTTACCAATGTAAAAAAAAAGGTAAGAATAAAAGTTATAAGATTAATTAGACAAAGGAATTGAGATCAAAACCAAAGCCAAGAAGCATCTGCTCAAGGAACCTTGATTTTTTTTTATACCAAAATTTTTTAATTATGAAGTAGAATTCACTACTTTAAAGATTAAAAAGCTGTTCACAAACCATCTCATGCTGGTTAATAAGCTAAATAACAATGTTTTCACATCTAGTATATGACAAATATTCTATGATGAGAAATAAGTACATTTGATCAAACTGCTACCACATTAAACTATCAAATTAAGAACTTGTCTTTTTTTTTTTTTAAAAGATTTTATTTATTTGACAGAGAGAAACACAGCCAGAGAGGGAACACAAGCAGGGGGAGTGAGAGAGGGAGAAGCAGGCTTCCTGCCGAGCAGGGAGCTCGATGTGGGACTCGATCCCGAGCGGAAGGCAGTCACTTAACCAACTGAGCCACCCAGGCGCCCCAAGAACTTGTCTTTTAAACTGCAAAAAGTTTAAACTTTTAAACTTAGAATATTAGCTTTCCTGCCAAAGAACACTACCCATCACTGACATATAGTACAGAAAACTTTTTTACCTTCTATGTTAGAATGCACAAACATCCAATATGCACCTAATGCAAAACCATCTGCACTAAGATGGTTTTATATTTTAATAATATAAAAAGTTCTGGAACTGTTAAAAGACTAATCAATCATGCTTAAATTAGCTGATACTAATGTGATAAGCTTCCTCTGCTTAAATTGTGACCTGAGATCACAGACAAGGTATAAAAATACATTTTGATAATAGAATAAGCAGTTAATTCTAGAGAAAAAAAAGAACTCAAAAGATAAAAAATGAGGCTAAAAGGAAATCAGCTGGAAGAAAGTGGTAGGAAAGTGAGAGAATTCAGATAATAAATATGAGATGGTCACAAATAAGCATATCACATATTTTCAAAATGCACCAGTCCTGGGGGTTTAATAACACTTCTCTTTTATATTTCTTCACCAAACCAGATGCCAAGGTCAAGCTCACTCTATTATTCTAATTCAACAGAGTAAGCACTTTAAAAAGCATGTGAAATCTAGTATGAAAATTGGACCATTCCTAACCCTATTAATGAGAAAAATAAATTCACACATATGTATCATAACAGACTCCTGTTTATTTAACTATAATTAGAGTATCTTTAATATCTGACATCTTTCTCTTCAAATAAATTTTACATTTTTTAAATAACAAGAATACTTCCTGTGATGAAAGTTTTTAAAATTAAGACCATACTTAGCTCTGGGAGGAAAAAAAAATACCTTGCCCTTCTGACTCAAAATACAGGAGGTGCTTTTCTCCTTTCTTGCAATTAGAGTACACCACCAGGAGGTAGTCTAATCATTATAGAAGTCTAGTTTTAGACCACTTTTCTTCAAACTAGTAGTTTTTTAATGAGATTTATTAGATATGATATTCCTATTTAAGAAAATAAAAAACTATTAAAATAACCACAGTATGATTAAATAATTATAAGACATCATTTTAAATAAAAACATCCAAATATAAATTTAATATTTACTCCCTTAAACTATCCCGGGCAGCTGTCCACTCAACTTAAGGAGGTATTATTCACACTGTATTCCTCGACTGGTACCTGCTGAAGGTGTGCAACCCAACTGATGCTTTCACCCTAATCTGAGACTCTGATAGAGGAAATAGCTTTACCAGGGAAAAAGGAATTAGATCAATTATGCTCAGAACAATTTTAGATATTTCACTGCTTTAGTAAATAAACTTCTAGTTAATCATCCCATGACAATTTACCTCTTTTATTCTAAGTATACATTTTGTAACTAATTACCATTCAAGATGCATTTAGACTTTATAAGTCTATGAAAACAGAAGAGCAAAATAAGAGAAAAGCAGTATTTTAGAGAAGAGATGGCAGAGGACAATACCAACACTAGTAGCTCCAGCTAAGAAATCTTTTCAAAACATTCTCCAACTAAGGCAAATAAATATGAAGGGGAGAAAAGTACAAGGTGCAAGAAATAGAAGAACAAGCCTAAAGAGTTGTAAAGGAATCTAGGCAGTGATAGTAGTGAAAATAGCGACAAAGGATTATGCAAGCCTCCCATGACTGGAAGAGAATAGCAAGAATAACTGATTGGAACTAAAGCGGGTAGAATCTATTAATTTTACTCAACAAGTTGCTACTTAAAACAAGGACTATAAAACAAAGATTATCTATACCAAAATGATCTTCATTTACGTCTGAAATTATGAGGCTTCCCCTGTTCATTTAAGCATTATGGAGAATCCCAAAATCATTTTCTGAGGAAAATAATGGCTCTGTTCTCCTCTGCTAGAGAGGTAGAGACACCTCCTATCCAAAACAAATACCCCCATCAGATCTTCTAAATTTACACAATCCTCTAACAGCTCTGTTTATTCATAAAGCTTATGTCTATGCATTTACACAGGCCAAAGAAAAAAAGGGGGGGCTAACTGCATTCCACCAGTTCTCAGACGGTATTAATAAACTCATCTTCATATATACATTTAAAAAACTGGTGTAAGAAATGACAGCCAAGTAAAGTTGTTTGAAAGATAGCATAAAATCTAATGTAGGATTGTGTCAGACCGTTCTAGAAGTCCTTCTGATAGTGCTCGTGTTAGGATATATATTGAGTGTTATTATAAGAATAAGCCCTATGTCCACTGAGAGTATGTTGCTAAGTATTTTTTTAATTGCATCACACATTAGGACAAAACTTTGGGTAAAATTTCTTTCTAGTGCTGATGTCAGAAATAGTTTTCCTTTTCCTAGATTTGTTTTTAAGAACACTAATTTCTCACCTTGGAATATTTTCCTCTTCCACAATGACTGCTAGAAATCTGAGAGCCAAAGCTGTATCCCACCTGCAGCAAACACTTTATTTACTACCTTAACGTCTGGTCCCACTACCTGGTCTTACTTTTTACCTTTCCTTGTATGTGCTCCCCATTCCCATTAAAATTTACTGAACACCTACTATGTGCTAGACTAGGTACTATTCTAATGTCTGTATGAACAACATACTGTATATAGAGCTATCCTTACCCTCACAGATAGAAGTTACTTTTTCATCTTTAATAATTAAAGTGCTTGGTAATAAGCCCTCATATTATCATTTCTGAACTTCAACACAGTAATGCTGAGAACTAGATCTGGGACTTTACCCTACTTGCAAATTAAAAAACTAGCCTGTTACTAAAACATGGTGCTGACAAAAGACATAAGACTACTGGATCAGAGATTAGAATTCTGTCATCATGGTAGAGTAAACAGCACGACCACAACGTTGTCAGTTCTTTTTTGCCCCCTCCCCCACCCCAAGTTCCATAGGGGCAAGAGGTGGGTCTCCATATTGGGTTAAGATACAGGAGAGGAACAGTATGGGGAATTTATTGTTTTCATAATAAGCAATTTGTCTGATGTAGTTGAGGGGGGTGTGAAGGAGTAAATGTTATCTTATTATTCAATGTTGCTTGTTTCAAACACAACTCTAAAAAACAGTGCAGTTTCAGAATGGTTCAGACCTTGAATTCTTGGCACACTCAGCAGGAACATTCAGGAACACACAAGGTCCATGGCAGGCCACCTCTCCCAGCAAGTGCATCTTAAATAACTAGACTTATTTAAGCATCCTCAAAACATCAGAAAAATTACTTCTAAATTAAAGCTCCATTTAAATAAAAACTGAGTTTTGTTTTACTCAACATTGTATATCCACTGTCTGGCAACACTACCTGATAAAAAATACTCACTTAGTAAGTGAATAATGCCAAAAATGACCCACCTGAACAAAATTTCTTCAAGTTAATGTTTATTTTTAAGTCTCAATGTCTTCAACTGTAAAGTGAGAAGAGGTTAGTTTATTTCCTAGAAATACTGATTCATAGTACTTTCCCTGTTGAAGAAGGTCTTGCATAGCTTGTAGTACACTTCTACCTGTTAACACTGAGTAAAAAAGCACATCCTTAGAGCAACTTTCTGGTATACAATTGCCTGAATCACTGGCTAATGACTCTCCCTAGAACACCTGGTCTTTAATAGTGAAGACTCCTATCAGGCATTCATAAATCTATCCTACAAATCCATACATTATTTGAAAAGAAAAGAAGACAATGATCTCCTCTGTTCTTTTAAAAATGGAACTTAAAAACAAAACTCCTCATGCTACTTTTGCTAACTATGAAGCCAAACGAAATTTGGGATACAGTTTAGAGCCTTGATCTTAAGAACACTCATGTATCTGAAGACAGAAAAGACTGAAAATCTTTTCTAGTGTAAATACTATGACCTACTTATTAGTGAACCTGAAAAATTACTTAATTCTCAAAATCTCAGTTTATTTACCTATGAGATTAATAGTTATTTACAGCTTTTAAGGTTTTTGTAGAGTTAACACCACCAGCCGAATGATTTTGTACAGTAAGTCCATACATTAATGTCCATACATATAAGCTTTTCTATCAACTTCCTTTATATGTAATCCCTTACAAGAGAAAAGACGTAGGGGTTTATAAGATACCTCTGCCTGCAAACTCCCCATGAAACCACTTTCTCAAATATCCTGAGATTAAAAGTTGTTCATGACAACATACATAAACTAGCACTAACAGTTCAAAGAATAATCTATCATGTTCTGAGAGTTTGGTACCTTGCTCTGATGGTTAATATTATGTGTCAACTTCATTATGCCACAGAACTATTTACTGACATGCCTATTTAAATGTTACTGTGAAAATATTTTTGATGAGATTATCATTTACACCAGTACACTCTGAATAAAGCAGATTATCCCTCCATACTATGGATGGGCCCCATCAACTGAACTAAGGGCCTTTAGAGAAAAAAGATAGAGGCCCCCCAAGTAAGAGGGAATTTTGTCTTCAGACTCAAAATTCTTCAGACTCAAGATACAACATCAGTTCTTCCTATGGTCTCCAGCCTATCAACTTACACTGCAGGTTTTAGACTTGGTTGCCTCCAAACTCACATAAACCCAATTTCTTAAAATACTGATAGGTTAAGAAATCTTAAAAGGAAGGGAACAAATTTAAATTGACCACAGAAGATATAAAGAACAGGGTAAAATTCTACAATGACAAAGGCAAGATAATAATGGACAGGGTTCCAAAAGTCTTAAGTAGGAATTACTGGGTATCAGAAATTTTCTCTGATTTAATTAAAAGAGTCACTGGCTCCATATGGCCAGTTTTTATCTCCTATTTCTCCCCAAAATCCCATTAAAATTAGAATAAAGGAATAAAAGGTAAAATAACAAAGAGTAAGAACCCCCAAAACAGATGAAAGATTTTAACACATTTCTGAAAGATAAAAAGAAAACAAAAGAAGAGATTAATGAAACAGCATGAAAAAGTTACAGCCTGCAACTTAAGACGTTAACAATCCCATCCAGCGAAGGACATTGGTAGTGACTGGGCCAGAACTAAAGAATTAACTTGGGGTGCCTGGGTGGCTCAGTGGTTAAGCCTCTGCCTTCAGCTCAGGTCACGATCCCGGAGTCCAGGGATCGAGCCCTGCATGGGGCTGCCTACTCAGCAGGAAGCTCTCCCTCTCTCACTCCCACTGCTTGTGTTCCTTCTCTGGCTGTGTTTCTCTCTGTCACATAAATAAAATTAAAAAAAAAAATTTAACTTAAGGACTAAGTGCTGAGTGGTCAACCTCATCTTTTCTCCTGATTTTAATACCATTCAGCAAGGTCTACAGCCAAGCACTGAACTCCCAAACAAGAAAATCTTTCTTAACCCTAAACTGAAACCGAATGAATAAGCTGGAGAGACTAAGACAGTTAACACCTAATGATAAAGTGCCTCTCACCATGGTATTCAGAGGTTCCCTAAACCAACTGCAAGCTATGTAACTAACATTCACTTATCGCATAGCAAACCTGTCAAAAATTTCCAAGTCTCCCAGTTTAAACAGCAACAAACAAACAAAAATAATTAGACATCTGGAAAAAGTATGCAACACAATAAGATCAAAATACACAAATACAGAAACCAATTCAGACTATGAAGAGACTTTTACTATATCCCTATAACAACAGAGTATTATTTTTAAAATGTTATAAATAGGGGGTCCTGGCTGGCTCAGGACATAATGCCTGAGACTCTTAATCTTAGGGTTGAGTTCAAGCCCAGTACTGAGTATAGAGCTTACTTAATAAAATTAATTTTTTTAAGTGGTACAAATGAAGACGAGTTCTTAGAAACAGCAAGTGTCTGGGGCACCTGGGTAGCGACTGCCTTCGGCTCAGGTCATGATCCCAGAGACCCAGGATTGAGTCCCGCATCGGGCTCCCTGCTCGGCGGGAAGCAGCTTCTCCCTCTCTCACTCAGTCCCCCTGCTTGTGTTCCCTCTCTGGCTGTGTTTCTCTCTGTCAAATAAATAAAATCTTTAAGAAAAAAAAAAAGAAAGAAAGAAAGAAACAGCAAGTGTCAAAATTAAATATTCAAAGACACAGAAAATATGGCAGTGAACTTAGAAAGACAAAAGAATAGATGGTAAAGAAGCAAGAAAGTGATTTAAAAAAAAAAAAAAAAAAAAGAAACCACGGGCTCTAGAAAGGACAAAATGTGTCTACTAGCAGTTGTAGAAAAAAACAGAAGAAAATTTCAGAGCTGAAGGGATCACTCTTCAAATTGAAAAGGCACACCAATTACCCCGCAAAAATGAAATACTAAACATCAAAAGATAAAGAAAAGATCCTAAAGCAGGTGTACAGGGATGGCGACCTAACAAAGCAAAAGTCTCATATAAGAAATCAGACAAGCCATGCACAATACCAGATGCTAGAAGGCTAGGAAGCAATGTCTTCAAGTTTTTTAAAAAGGTGATATCCAACTTTGTTTTCTATATAAAAGCAAATTATTACTGAAATATGATGTTATCAGAAAGTTACTAAGGATGTAATTAAGAGGACACAGACAAAGAAAATGAAATACAGGATAACAATAGCTCCAGAAGCGCAGTGAAGCTCAAGGATGACAAATATTCAACAGGCCTAGAAAATGGCAAACCCAGATAAGAATAAGACAGTGACAAATGGCCCTGTGCAGCAGAACTCTCCAGAAAAAAGGTAGATGCAACAGAACCAAATATCCAAGATTTTGAAAAAAGAAGTCTGTCACAACACAGACGTGCAAATTTAAAAAAAAAAAATTCAGTCAGCAACCCAAAGAATAAAAACTGTTCTAGTCTTGATGCAAGGTTTGTATTTTGTTTATAAGTGAAATAAGCAATGGACTACAGGAATAAAAATGAAGTAAATTTTAATAGATAAAAGAAGAAACTAAAAGACATTAATTAGGGATATAGTGATGAAGACATGATTTCAGGTTTTGGGTTGTTTTTTTTTAAATTTTATTAATTTGAGAATGAGTGACAGAGCGAGCACGAGTGGGGTGGAGGGGCAGGGGAGAGAGAAGCAGACTCCCTGCTGAGTAGGAAGCCCACCCAGGACCCTGGAATCATGACCTGAGCCAAAGGCAGGCACTTAACTGACTGAACCACCCAGGCATCCCATGATTTCAGACTTCAAATTAAAAAGACAGAAAATTAAATGCTCAATGCAAAGTAAAATTAAAATATATTTGGCTTTATATTATATCAAGCTAAGCAGAGCAAAAGTCAACTGTTAAAAAAAAAAAAAAAAAAAGTGTACCTTTCATATATCCAGAAAACTATTACTCTATTTGACGGGAACCCAAAGTTCTTCCTTTTAGTCAATTAAACTGTATCTCTCTCTAACCACTACATTATGGGTCTAGCTCTTTCCCATTACCCATTACAAAGTCAAATCTCTTGTCAATGGGACAAATTTTCAAGGGATCTATGGCTGCTACTATATCCTACTCTTCCCATCTTCCGGCATTTTCTCTCCTCCATTAAGTTACACCTCTAATTCTACAAACTTTTGCCAATCTTTTCTGGTTGCTCTCCTCTAAGCATACCCACTTTCGCCAAAACCCCTCTAGGTAAAACTCAGTATGATCTTTAATGTTAATCATCAATCTTAAAAAATTAAGTTTTATTCTTAAAGGCTATGCATGTTCTTACAAGGCCGATCAGTTATTCTAATAATCAATGAACAGCACACACTTTGTCTTAAACAGTATACACTTTGTCTTAAATATATTTCAGCTCATTTGTAGAACTACTTCACTTACATGTATTAAATTTGTATTTTCTTGTTCAAAAGCCGTTCTCAAAAAGATCAACCACACAAGAAGTTCACTGATTGTGATTTTCTGATTGCACAAGTTAAAAAAAAAAAAGCAAAAAACAAAAACAACCATTCAGAATAATGAAAACAATGAAAAAGGACCCCAGTGCAAATTGGAATGAATTTATATGTATATTTGGATCCATGTGCCTAAATAACTTGCATGAAGTTTGCCACTCCCACAAATACAGTATGGACAAGAACAATTATTAAAATCTGGAAATAGGATTTTACTGGACCAAAAGTCCACTGTGTTTAGTTCAATGTCTGGTCTGATTGGAAATCTGTCCAAGAGAAGCAGGAAGCCATAAAAACTTGTAAAACACCTTTTAAACAATCTCAGTGATGCACTAAGACACCAATTATTTTTTGGGGACAAGTACAGATGAATTCTGCCTCTAATGATGAAGAAGTCTCAACTTACAGAGCTATGATTAAAAGTTAACACTCGTGTGTCAAAACCAGTCTTAACAACTATTACAATACTTTAGTGAGCAGAAAACAATATAAGCTAAAATTCTTATTAAACTGCTTGATGTCACAGATTATCAATATCATTCATGATAGGGAAGGAACTATCACATATGCATGCCAGCAGAAATCTTCCTTTACAGTTGAAAAAAATAGTTAAGTACCAAATATGAATCAACTGTAAGCAAATAAGCAAGATACCTGTAAGAATTTAACAACTTTTTGAGTTGTCTGATCTCCAAACACCATGATACAGGAGGGCTTTTTTTTTTTTTTTTAATTTAGTGAATGAAGATTTTGCAAGGCATGATTTAGCCTGGAAAGAACATCTTGGTTTTACTGAAGGGTGCAGTAGCTATGAGTGCTATTTGAATGAAAGGCTACTCTGAATACTCATATATCTACAATGTATCTGTCTTCCTGGTCTAAAGAAAATAAACCAGATTATAGCCACTGAACTTTTCAATATACCATGTAAAGAAATAATTAAATACAAAGATTTGCTTCACTTTTATGAATCTTAGCCATCTATGTAAAAGGGGAATATGTTTGTAAAATGATAAAATATTTCTCCATGACACTCTATACCACCAGTTTTTCAAAAAAAAATTCAAAGATTTTACATATATTCTTCAGGTGCTTATATAAATAACATATTTGGCATCTTGAACCTATTACTTGGGCAAATACTTTAATTTTAATTTTAAGGATAAGAGGATTTTTAAAGAATACTAATAACTGGCTTGAAAATCAAGACCAAACATGTCCACAATACTTAATGACTTTCCTTACTAGAGTTTAAAAAAAAAAAAAAAGTTTACTGAGCAAATCTAAAAACCATATGTAAATATGGCAATATGAGTTAAAAGCATTAAGGGGGGGGGGGGTGATGAGAAATCTACTGGTTATCTCCCAAAACGAAACAATTAGCATCTTGCTTTTTTGCCTTCAATAGAGCCCTATAAGTAATCTTCCATGTTTTTTTCCTATTTTTGTAATTTCTAAAGCTACTCTATGATTTCTGGAGACAACTGAAATACATGCAAGCTGCTCAACTATGTCAACAAAATAACAACAAGCACATCAACTTGGTTCAGCTGAGCTGAGAACAAGACATAGCAGTTACTTTGTTTGCTAGTTTTAACACTATCTAAACCAAGGTTACAAAATAACCATAATCTACAACTTTCACGAACATACCACCATGGTCATTTTCCTGCTAAAGGTCAATCAAGACAATTAGCAAAAACCTATGGACCCACAAACATCTGTGTAAAAACCATGTCCTTTTTATTCTATAACAAAAAGCTGAAGTAGTATGTGAATAGCTAAATTTAGAAAAGTCCATGTAAGGTCTTCACTAAATAGTTTATAATAAAATTACTTCCTTCCAACTTTCTCTTAAATCTAAAATTATGTCAAAACAATTTTTTAATTGAAATGACTTCCATTTTGCTATTAGAAAATCCATAGCTGTTTTATTCAAGTAAATATCCCGAAGGGCAAAAGGAACTTTGAGGCAATTAAGATAAATGCCCTACCTGGTGGCAAAGAAATCAGAATAATCCTAAACAGAAGAGCTTTATTATTTAAAATTTCCTGCACCAATTCCCTACATATCTTAAAAACACAAATACTACATATATGTTAATACCAACAATTCTGCTTCAGAACCAAAATAAATTGTAGCAATTTATAATAAAAAAAATTTTAGAAAATAATTCACTTAAGTTCTTAAATAAAAAGGTTAGTTTGAGAGTAACAGAATCACAAACAAGTATTAATTAATCATACCTCAAAAACACTGTTAAGTAGTTCAATAAAGATGTTTCTAACTCTTCCAAAGTAAGAAATGTTCACCAAACTGAAGAGACTTTTCACATCAATAAAAACTTTTCATATCAACAGAAATATTTTTTTTAAAAAAGGGGGACAGCAAGTAGGACTACCAGTAGTATTACTAAAGGTCTGAAATTTTAAAATAAAGATATCTGACAAGATGATACATTTGCCAATTTCAGACCTAGCATAACATCCTTAAGAATGTTGAGTAACAAGCATGTAAGTATTCAACAAGTGTTTTTCTTGAATTTGGACTAACTATGAAATTCTGTGTACAACCAAGAACTGTCAAAAGCACTTGACAATAGAGATAATTAGGTATACTGTACTGACACAGGAACCAAAGTAAAAAACTTGAATGAGGCATACATAAAACAAAATTTTAAAAGCTTTGTAACATTTATAATACAACAAAAACAATGTAAACCTACGCAATAACACAACACAATGTATATAATTCAGAGATACACCATTAGCAAGCAATTCAAAAGACCTCAGCATTAAAAAGTTGTTAAAATGAAAAGATTCCTATTAGTCCAAGTGTTGAGGTCTTCAAGCACAGTAATCTAACAAATTTACGGATCAACAGCAGGCCAGCCTAATCCAAACTTTAAATATCATTAAAATATTAGGTAGAAAATATTAAAAGGAAACAAAAACTACTGAAAAACTGTAGTGCAGAGAAGTCTAGAGTCATTGAAAGTCAGATCAACACCACATAAACCTGTGAACTACTCTAGGGTACAGCAAGGGGAAGCCTAATTTCTCCATGTGAAGCTGATTTTCCTTTAATTTTAGCTTAAGGAATAGCTAATTGCCCCAAAGTTTGTTGTAATATTTGCTTCGCTTTATAAAAGAGAACCTACATATTCTTCCGCATATGAATATATCTCTGAAATAATTTATTAATAAGAATTAGGTTAGTCTTATGGAAAGTTAACTATCCTCAATCTTTCAATTACTTCAACTACAGAACCTAGAGCAGTGTTATCCAATAGAAATATAATGCAAACCATATACATAATTTTAAATTTTCAAGTAGCCACTTTAAAAAAAGGTAAAAATGTGTAATTTTAATCATATAGTTTATTTAACCAAAAGTATCTAATATATCACAAATATAATAATCAACATTAAAAAAACTCTAGTAAAATACATTTTACTAGATGTATCTTTCTTCATATTGAGTCTTTAAAATCTAATGTGCACTTTACAGCACATCTCAATTAAGACTGGATGGACTCCTTTCAAGCGATTAACAGTTTTATGTGGCTAGTGGCTACTAAGTTGGACAGCACAGGTCTAGAGTTCTTTCTCTGATTTTAAGATACACGTACAAAATGCCAAAATATCTGAATGGAAGCACACAATATATTAAATTTGAAGGACTGGGAGGGGCACTGAAAAAGGTCAATTGAGCAGTTCCCCTTGACTCCAGCAGGCCTAGGGTGATATAATGTACCAGTTTGCTAGGAAATCCCTATATACTAGGGAGAGTCTCAACTTATACTTTTTGTCATGATGTAACTATTAACAGCACCCCTGTGATTCTCAAGAAGTATCCCCCATTAGATAATTATATGGTCATTGGTCATCCTATCTACATCCATAATATCCTCAAAGGTAATTCTACATTTCTTGGAAGAAAATTTAAAGTCTAATTTTGATGTCAAGAAAAGAAGCTCTAAATTCAAATGAAAGAATCCTAATTCACTACCCTCACCAAAAAAAAAAAAGAAAAAGAAAAAAAGATGCTGCTGAAAATTCTTTTTATTTTAAATTGCAGACTAAAAAAAAAAAAGAAAAAGAAAAAAAAAAAGTAAGAATTACCTGTTGAACAAGGCATCTGGAAATTGGGATCATTGCTATCCAAAACAGGCAAACAGAACTGGTTACTTGCAGATCCTAGCATAGGATCCTTATCGCTGAGCATGTTCTTCAGCGAGTCCTCTAAGACATTTTGACTTGTACTAAAATCCTCACAGACTTCATTCTCCAGGTTGGATCCTAGAAATAGGGCATCATCTAAGTGTTCAGTAGGAATTAAATGATTAAATGTATCAACTATATCCATGAAGACTTCTGTGTGTCTTTCAGCCCTATAGAAAGACAAAAAAAATACCATAAGAAATAAAGCTATCAATTGATAATCACCTAAAACCAAATTATTTTAATAGTTTTGAGTCTGAACACACTTAGGTATTTCTGAATTGTTTAAAAAAAAATCCTCACTGTTTTTAGAATAAACATTTGAAATGAATCTTTACTAAATGTTTCTTGATCACACATGTAGAATATCATTTTACCAGAAATCTTATTAAATGTTTACTCAGTTCATTATTTGGGAGGGGGGGAACCTATGTATATATCCATTAATTTGATACAGTTGAAAGAATGACATGGCTTAAACCATAAAAACCGTATTTTTTAACCATAACCTTTTCATAAATTAAGAATGACACTGCTTTTACAGTAAATCCATATAAGAGCCAAAATCAAATTATTTGAATTATTGTTCCATATCTATTAAAACTGCAAAATAGCCTTGTTTTATTTACAAAGCATTTAAATTTAGAAAAGTAATATAAAGAGAAAAAGTTGTTTTTAGGGGTACGAGGAAAAAATGGAAAGAAACTATTAATCAAACCCAACAAATCAAAACTCAAAAGACTACACATACGCAGGCAGAGACATGAACATACATGCATTTTGGGGAGGAATCCTTTTAGTATAAAATGAGATAAATGACAAGAAAACAATGTATCAAGAAATTTAAAATTATTTTACTGAGTCACGTGAGGTATACAGAAATGTGAAGCTAGCTGCCTGATACTAGGTACTGCTCAGAAAGGTCATCTAATGCCCCAGAAGACACTCAATCAGATGTTGAGTTAGTTTCAATATTGATTTCAGAAAAACTTAACCAAAGTATTCTGGAAGGTGGAACGGAAGCACCAACAAAACATCTAATAATATTCAGTTAGCCAGAAAATTGACTGAGAACATCTTGGGTTTCAAAATTCCAAGGATTTTTAGATTGGCTCCAAATCTACCAAAATTTCCTCGAACTGTTCTTGATTCTTTCCCCTATAAAAATGATGAAAGAAGAGGAAGTCCAAAAACACTCAACAATTTACTGGTGATATATTATACGCTGCTTTACTTAAATTTAACCCATTTATTTCCAAAAATAAGAGGCTCTATAAAGAAAATAACATGTAAATAACTTGTTTTATAAAACAAAATTCATTTAAACAATTTTAATGTCTTCCACCAAAACCACAGCAAAGATTCAATCCCAGATTCCAAAGCTCCATAGTCCACAGCCATACATCTTATTTTCATACTGAGCTGTAAGAGCTAGAAACTGACTAGATTTGACTCAGTAAGGGCTCTTCTTTAAAAAGAATTTACCATAATTTTCCAATAAATCAGTGCTTGCCTCGGTCGTTGGATAACAGAAGGCTAGAGTGCAAAGGGACAGGATGATACTTTGGGAAATGATGAAAATGTCCTAAATTGTGAATGTATAAATCAACTGAAACTCATCAACCTGTTCGTTTTAAGTGGAAAGTTTACTGTAAACTCAATTTAAAATCCTAAAAAAAAAAAAAAAATTTCCTCATTCTCACAATAGTTAATCAATAGAAGGATTTATTATCTCTTCTCAAATTTTGCAATTTACTCATATTAAAACATTGATAAAACTGAAATAAAATCTTAACTACTTGATTGATTTGTTGGTTATTTTACATGTCATTCCCTAACTATAACATTAAAAGAAAATTATAGTTCACAATGCTGATGAAGAGTTTTATCTACCTAATGTTACCTGATTCTCAGTAACTGAGAATCGCTCAATTATCATACATCACCAATACTTCCACTAATATGTTTTTAAGTTCCAAAAAGACTTTAGTATATAATAAATTTCTGATAATTAAAAATAATTTACAAAAATGTTACTAAATGTTTAATCAAGTAGCTAGAGCAGACAAATTAGTTTATCTGAATATGCTAGAATCCAAGACTACCTCCTCTTCGAAGCTGCATCCTGATTAGCAATCTTTTCTTCTCAGATGAATCAAAATGAAAAAAAGGGCAATTCCAGTTCTAAAAGCAAACAGTTAACTTTCCTTCTTAAATAAAAACGCACTCATTCCCATAGCAACATGAGTCTGGTAAATTCTACAAACTTCACCTCAAGTCAGTCTTTCTGTTACTACTGGCTGTGTGCTTTCAAGTGATGGAGACATTCGGAATATTCAGAAATTATGATCACACTGCTCAAAATCACAAAGGTATAGGGAAGACCAGCCCATTCTAAATAATGATATAAATATTTTTTCAATAACACTATTAGTGAACCATCCCAAAACTCCTTTATGAATATTACCTTAAAGCCTGTAGCATATTTTTTAATCTCAATGTTAGACAATATTTAGTCTTTAAAGACCAATTCTTTAAAAAAAAAAAAAGTAAAACATACTGTAAATAAGATGGGTGAGCCAAACTTTAGTAGAAGTATTTGACCAAAACTGGCACGTGACTTATAAAGTGTGTTTTATCTGGATTTAAATAAGCACCGGGCGGGCGGGGAGCTTCCATTGGTCAAACATTGAGAAGGACTGGCATAACAAAGTTACATTTCTTTAATACATTTCTAACATTTACTAAGCAGCTACCATTGAGACATCTTTAATATATGACAACACAGAACAGAGTATAAAGCATCCCAAACTTAAGGGTCCCAAGAAGACAATTTCTACACAGCATATCCCAAGGCCAGTTTTCTTGTAAAACTGTTATAAATTAGTAAGAGAGACTTCCCATAAGCAGTTGCAACTGGCCCTGGGAGTAATTCCAAAGAATTCCAAAAACGACAATACATAGTCATCCCACAAGACTATCTTGAAAGTAACATTTATATAATTTATTTTTAAAAATCAGATTCAAGTGTTGAGTATCAAAAGTAAAATAACAACATTTTCCATGCTAAACTGGAAAACAAATATAGTCATCCCACAAGACTATCTTGAAAGTAACATTTATATAATTTATTTTTAAAAATCAGATTCAAGTGTTGAGTATCAAAAGTAAAATAACAACATTTTCCATGCTAAACTGGAAAACAAACATAAATTGAGTGTAGGAATATTAACTCACTTAACATGAACATACTAATCTACTACATGCAGAGTGGTAAACTGGGTTGGATCATGGGACAAAAGAAGGACAATAATAGAAAAATTAGTAAAATCAAAATAAAGCCTGCAAGTTACTTAAAATAGCAATGCGCCAATTTTAATCTCTAGTTCTGATTAAGGCACTATCATTCTGTCAGATATAACAATCAAGAAATTTAGATGAGGATATATAGGAACTTTATACAATGTCCACAGTTTTTCTATAAATCTAAATTATTCCAAAATGAGTCTTTTTTAAAAAACACTAATCTAAAATTAGAGAAGGGGCAGCTGGCTGGCTCAGCTGGAAGAGCACGTGCCTCTTGATATCTCAGGGTCATGAGCTTGAGCCCGAAGGTGGGAATAGAGACTACTTAAATAAACTTTAAAAAAATGATATTGTTTAAAAGCATATTTAAAAATAATAACAACATAAAATTAGGAGAGCTATCTAATAATGTGGATAAACAATCAGATCTAATGAAGAAAAAAATTAAGAGTTGATTCAATATCTGTTAATTAAACAGACGGCTTGAGTGAAACAAATTCCTATTTCTTACAATGAAATTATACTTAAATGATTCCTTATATTTGGCATTATAAATTTAAAAATTAAAACAGGGAAGCCTGGCTGACTTAGTCAGTGGAGCATAAAACTCTTGATCTCGGGGCGCCTGGGTGGGTCAGTTGGTTAAGCTGCCTTCGGCTCAGGTCATGATCCAGGAGACCCGGGATCCAGTCCCACATCAGGCTCCCTGCTCGGCGGGAAGCCTGCTTCTCCCTCTCTCACTCCCCCTGCTTGTGTTCCCTCTCTGGCTGTGTTTCTCTCTGTCAAATAAATAAAATCTTAAAAAAAAAAAAAAAACAAAAAAAACTCTTGATCTCAGAGTGTGAGTTCAAGCACAACACTGAGTGTAGCGATATTAAAAATCTTCAAGCGGCGCCTGTGTGGCTCAGTCAGCTAAGCATCCAACTCTTGATTTCAGTTCAGGTCATGACCTCAAGGTTGTGAAATCAAGATCCCATAGGCTCCACACTGAATGTGGAGGCTGTTTGTGATTCTCTCCACCCCTTTCCCTTTGTCCCTCCCCACCTCTAATAAAAAATAATAATAATAAAATAAAATCTTCAAAAAAATAAAGAAAAATAAAAAATAACAAGCCTATCTAGGGTGTATGCTAATTGGCTAATGATACATGTAATATCCAATTAAACTGATACTTATAGTTGGGGAATATATATGCTAAAATCACAAATTATTTCTCAGTTCAGTCACAACTCATGTTTACACACTATAAAATATATCCAGCCAATGCATAGACTTGGATAATCCACTTAATCAGTTATCATAGGTACCAGTGAAACAAACTCCACTCTCAAAATTCAAGGAACTCACAATATAAGAGTATGGACATATAAACAAATAAAACAACACATAAACATCACAACAAAATATGAAAGTGTCATACTGAAGAACTGCAAACATCATCACAGAGGAAGGGGAACTTATGAAAGGCCAAGAAAATCTAAGCAGCTGGATCTTCAAGGTCCAGAAGATACTCCAGGCAAAGGGAACAGCATGTGCTCATTATGAATGACAGAGTTTGGTCCTAACAGACCATTTAGAAAGACTCAGAATACAATTTAAAAAATAAGTATTACTACCAACATTCTGAATAAAATGTAATCTGAATTTGAAGATATTTACTGCTTTAAAAAACTTGTTTTATCTTAACTCACAAAAAAATTTAGTTTATGCTGCAGCCAAATTTAGTTTATGCTGAAAAAAATGTAGTTTCATGTACGAATAGAAAGCAGAAAGACTTAGAAAGCACCAACAGCACAGACAAAAAAAATTACACTTCTACAAAATCCCACTTAAGAGTGCATTAAACTTATCTCAACTTTTCAGAAGCATCTTCAAAGTAAAACTGTGTTTTATAATGTTATCTCCTTAAAAAAAAAAAAATAGATCTAACAATAAATCACTAAAGCTATAAAGGCCCTAAGAGGTTATCCCATGATGAAGCTCTGTCTCACACAGTCTATATTCATGTGTATATGCATGGGGGGGTACCATGGGGGGTACAAACATATTCAGGAGATTATAAAATCTATGATGAAAAATTACACAGGGTAATAGTAATGGTGGAGGATGAGGGTTTCTACATACAATGCTAAAGGAAAACCTTGCTTATTATAGGGCAACATGTAAGCCAAAAACTGGAGAGAGTGATCCGTACAAAAATGGAGAAAAGCAATCCAGGCAAAGACCTAAATGCAAAGGTCCCAGGAATGGAAACCTGGTGCCTTCCAGCCCCTACACTACAGTTTAAAGTAAGCCATTAATTCATTAGGCATGCTTACCATGAACAAATTTCTAATAGGCAGTAGTAGTAGAAAAATAAAAGTAGCACTACTAATGGTGATGAAAAATGTAAAATGATGTGCTCTAATTTCACACCAGGCAATGCTCTACATGCTTTACATCAGTAATTCTCAATCAGAGGTTGATTATGCCCCGCCTACAGGACATCTGGCAATCAAAAGGAGGGCAGGCTAAATGGCATCTACTAAATATACTACAATGAACTAGGAAAGCCCCACAACAAAGAATTATCCAGCCAGGAAACTGCTAAAGTTAAGAAACTCTGCTCTACATTTATTAACTTAATCCTCACAACAATGTTATATTATAATCCAGTAAACAAAGAAAGAAACAAATGGAGGAAGGAAATTAATTGGGATCAAGGAGATTAAATTACTTACTATAGTAAGTGGCAGAGCTGAAATCTGAACCCAGAAAATTTCATTTGAGAATCAATGCACTTCCACTACACCCTATATTACCTGTCTATAAAGTAAAATGCACTGAATATTTATTATGTGCCAGGGACTATACTAAACCTAAATGCATGTCATTTAATCTTCACAACCATACAATTACAAAGGTACTATTATTACTCTTAATTAAAAGAGTAAGGCTAAAGTTTATTAAAGTTACACCCAATATTACAGAATAAATAAGCAACAGAGCTAGGACTCAATTCTGCTCTGAGACAAAGATTAGTTCTTTACCACAATATAACAACATTAAAGATGAATAACAGGTTATCTTTCCAGAATAGAGGTAAGGAAAAATCACTAAATTAACCTGGTTAAAACACGTAGTACGACACAATTCTAGAAAGTAGTACAAATCTATAGAGCAATGCAACCTTAATCAACTGCTATAAACACACACATTAAATTCTACTCCAGTTTCAATGGTTAGAATCTATAAGCAGCAGCAAGGTTCGTAACTTTTCCGTATTTATCAGGTAAAAGAAGATATAAGAACCCAAGATGTCTGCCATACTAATACCGACCTAAGAATCTAGAAAAAGAATGATCAGGTACAGGTTGAAACTGACAAAAGCAGAATTATACCAGCCAACTGTATTGAGTTAACTTCAAAATTAGTAACTATATTCTACTGATATTATGGGAAGCATTAGCAGTTTGGATTAACCACAGAAACAGTGGAAGTAGTTCATCATTAAAACTATGGCCTAGGTAGTAACAATCCAAGCTAACTTTTAGCTATACTATGTGCCAGGCCCTATGCTCAGTGTATTGTATACATTATCTCATTACTTCCTAACAATATTGTGAGGTAGGTGCAATTATTATATCTATTTTACAGATGAACAAACTGAAGCCCAGACAGTATGTAATTTGCCCAAGATCACATATTCAGTATAACCAACTGGAACGCAGGCAGTGTGATTCCTGAGTCTGCACAAACTCTACTCTATGTACTCTACTTACATAACACATACTAATTTTTCTGTGCTTAATATATCATTAATGAAATACTAAAAATACTAAAAGAATAAAGTGGCATACACTTCTTCCAAAATTAGCTAGAAAATACACACCTAGCCACTCCCTACACAAAAAATACAGTGGCTACCCTCAGTGTGTATATACATCATTTTAGAAGTTATCAACTACAAACTCTGCAGTTTATTTTCACAGTCTACAACTTCAGAATTTTTTCACGTGGCCAACTTACACAAATTATGAATGAACCGAAACTGTTAAGTTTAGCCTTTCTGTACAATCTACTATGCCATTTAAAACATTATCTAATAGATTGCACAGATTAGAACTTCTGGATTAATATTTTGAAATGATTAAACTTTTTCTCTTCACCCATCGCCTCTCTTCGTGATACAAATAATCTGTATCCCCTGATCATTTAAAAATGATCTAAATTAAACATACAATGCATAGGAATTAAGTGTCCGGTTTATACATTTGACAATTCCTCACACAATGCCTTTTGTAATTTTTGAAAGTTCTTCTTTTAACTCTAATACAATGATTTAGCATCACATGTTTTTGAATCCTGTTTCTCAACCTAGTTCAGGGTTCTTGAGGGTACAAACAGCAGCTGGGTTTCAGATATTTTGAATCAAACCAATACCCTCAGTATCTTTTCCTGGTAACCAAACAACAGCAACTAAAGGGGAGTATCTTTTGCTGTTCAACCTGCAACTGTATTGTTTTTAAGTGTCTAACAACTTGCCAAGTCATTTTTGTAGTTAAAAAATAAAATGTCTGAGCTGAAAAGATACTCTGGGATTCTCATATGTGCTCCAAGAAAAAATAAGACAGAAACAGAGCCCAAGATGTACTGCTCCACACAAGAAAGAAATCAGCAGCCACTTGTCAGAAAGAATTCCTGAAATGTGGATGAATGAAAATATTTAAAAATCAGTCTTCCTGATACTTCATGACACTGGTGAAGCAGGTATGGGTCATCTACAAACCTGAGATGCTTATCAATAAATCTCATTATCTCATTAAAAAATAGAAAAGATCTTATCTCTAGACAAAAATTAAAAAGGATTTCATGAGAAATCGGTATAAAAACAAATAAGGGAAAAAACTGCACATTTAAGAAAGCAAAATGTATCAAAAGGCAAATACCATATTACCAAGGAAGATAACCATTGTTTTAGTACTCAAAAAAAACAGAACTGTATGCATAATTTACATTCAGCAGTTTTTCCCCAAGTAAAATCCATAGTGTGTAAAATTCTAAATGCAGCATGATTTTGTAATAATCCAAACTGTCAATTGCCTTCCAAGCTTTTATCAATAATAGTTTTATTAATAGGCTATTACTTAAGTCAAAAATTATCAACCTTTCTTAATTCCAATCTCAGTACATTTTAAATTTTAATAGTACGGTTTTAAACGATTTTAACATAAAGACAACTTCCTTTCCACTCTTCTATTCTGAAATTTGCATCAAACCAATGCTAACTTTCACCTACATTTACACATACCACTTCTCTTAGATTTGACTTATTTGAATATGCAACAGATGAGTATACCAAAGGATCAACTAAAGTTGAGTCTATCCCAACATCATATGGAATGCATTAACTAATTCAGTGTGATAGATAAGGAAGTTCACTACCCTCCCAAAGGATGCAAAAGCAGTATAATAAATCACATTTTCATGCTCTTCAATAAACAGACCTATAAAGCATGCAAGGAAAAGGGAAAAACTGGCCCCATCAGTAACTCATTCGTTATCCTTTTGACAAATCAACAGTACAGCTATCAAATAAAGCTTAAAATCTATTGTTGTAATTCTGCATAGCCCACTTCGTTTGAGCAGAAGTCTTTCCGTAGCTCAAGAATTGACTGAACTGTGTGTGGCTTAATCAGAGCAATAATAGCTCCTAAGTCCCCTCAAATTATATAACTATCATGGGAAAATGAAGTTTGTAATTTAAAACAGTAATAGTAATAACGACGATGGAGAAAAAAATCATTATTGTAATACAGGGCTAGTAAACAGAAAAACTGAACAGAAAATAATAACTGTAAATTAAGAAAAGGTCGATTAACGCACGCCTGGGTGGCTCAGTAGGTTAAAGCCTCTGCCTTTGGCTCAGGTCAGGGTCTCAGGGTCCTGGGGCCTTGGGCTCTCCGCTAGGCGGGGAGCCTGCTTCCTCCTCTCTCTCTCCGCCTGCCTCTCTGCCTACTTGTGATCTCTCTCTCTCAAATAAAGTATTTTTAAAAAATTTTAAAAAAAATAAAGTCAAAAGAAAAAAAAAAAAAAGGTCGCCTAGCAGTGAAGGTAAAAACTACCCAAAATAATAACCTTTACACATCTCTTGTGTTCTAGAATGAATATACAAATCCAAAAATAGCAGAATGCTGCAAAGATTTCTTGGTTCTTTGACTCATGTCTCTTTCCAACCACAAACACTTCTACAAACATTTTCACATTCCCAAACACTTCATTCAAGAATCAAAAAATGGTAGGAAATGAATGAGTAATGGAGGCGTAGTTTGGGAAGATCTCAAACAACCAGTTTGTAAAAAGGAAGACAAGTTCGACCCCAAAATAGTAACTAAACAGAACAAAGTACTAAGTACTCCCTAAATAGTTTACTGTATCACTTTCTTTGATTTTAGCTTAAAACATGGTAGTAACGCATTTGGGAAAGGCTCAGTAACCAATGCCTCATTTTAAATTAAGTATCTCTACATGTAATGAAGATTTTAAAACGGCAGATATCGAAGAAGCGTTGTTGCCACTTACATTAATGATTATCCATGATCATAATCTGCGAATGATTCCTGAACAGCACCAATAACCATGCATTCAAACTACCCCGAATCATAGTCTCTAGGAAACGGCATTTAAAAATCCAAAGATGGGAAAAGGTCATCGGCAACACATTGCTGGGGGAAAGAAGGGAAACAGGACTGTGCGCGGTACCAACATTCTCTCCCTTTCTCCCTCCTCCCCGCCCCCCCGTGTCAGGTGATCAGTTATTTAGCACCATTAACACACACGTATCGACAAGTGGTTCATTAAATTACTCGTATTATCCGAGGCCCAGAATCTAGGCTTCCCATTTCAAACTAAGCAAAAGGAGTCGACAGTTTGGGTCCCGAGCACAAAAGCGCGCGGTAGCAGAAGGATGGATAGAGTGCCAACTCCCCCCTTTCTAAAAGCTGGGACCGGGCTCGGCCTTGCGGCAAAGGCCAATCCTGGCTTCCCAGACCCATGTCCCAAAAGCTCAAAGCCGGACTCCTTCGGAAGGAAAAGGTCCGAAGGTCCGAAGGGCCGGGGCCCGGCGGGCCAGGCCTTCCTGGCAGCGCCCGCGGTCTCTCTGGGCCTGCGCGCCCGCGCGGCGGCGGCGGTGGCGGTAGGGCACACTCACCGCCGAAGGCCCGGGAGCAGGAGCCGGGAAGAGGCCGTGGTCCCGACCCTCCGCCTGGCGACCTCGGCGCGGCGCCTCCCTCCCAGCCCGCGGTCCAAACGGTCCCGGGCTACAGAGGCGCGGCCGGGGCAGGCCGAGGACGTTGCGCAAGAGGCCGGTGAGGTTTCCCGGCTGCGCGGGAGAAAGGCGCGGAGTGTCCGCCGCGGGAGGGGCGGGGAGGCCCGCGGAGGCGCTGTGCGTGTGGAGGGGGATGTGCGTGTGGAGGGGGATGGGGGAGGGGAGGATGGCCCGTCTCCCTGGCCGCGGCCAGAGCCGCAACTCACCCAGCTCCGCCAGACGAGCGCTACCACTGGCAGCAAGAGGAAGATGGTGGCCGCTGCCGCTGCCGCCGCCGCCGAGGAGGAGGGGGCCCGGTGGGTGCCAAGGAGAGGGGGTACGCGCAGGACGTCGGCGTCGCTGCCACAGCCTCTTCTCCTCACCGGGCCGAGCGGCTGCTGCCGACGACACTAGCCTGGCTTCCGCGCCGCTCTCTTTATCTTCGTAGCAGCCGCCGCCGCCCAGGGCCTAAGGGTCGCTCGCCTCGTGGGGACCGTGCGGCGGCGCGAGACCCCGCAGCCATCGGCGTGCGGCGGCAGCGCGGGGGCAGGAGCCGGGCCGCGTCACGTGACCTCACTGTTTACCGTTCCGGGGGCCGCGGCCGGCACGCTGCGCCTGCGCAGTGTGGGCCCTCCCTTGCCGCGCCACCGCGGGGCCCGGGCCGTCGCACTCCGCTGCGCTTCCGCGCCCCTCCCAGTCTTCCGTGGGCGCGGCACGCCTGCGGGCCTTTGGCTGTCGTGTCGCTGGCAGCCCGAAAGGATGAGGGATGGATCGATTTTTCTCTATTTTAATAAGCACGAAGGCTTCATAGTTAATGTAATATCGATGGTCAGATTTGCCCTCCTCCCGATGCTTTTCATTAATTGGGTGTTCTTTCAGGAATGGTAGACTAGAGCGGAGTAGAGTAGCCCCTTGCCCAAGAATCCCCGCGGGGTGTGCACAACAGTCCCATCATTAACCACCTCCGTTCTCACCTTGCCTCTAAATAGCTAGTCTTTTTCAGGACTCAAGTTGCCTTCTCCAAGAATCATTCCTGGTCAAAGTCAGCAAGTCTCAAAATGTATCAAGAGGATCCTCTGAAGGATTCCTGAGACCTTTCAGAAAAGCTTTAATTCTTTGACAATTACATATGTTGAAGGCCAAATTTTCTTCATCTACTTCAACCAAAACATGTAGCAACTAATTAAATGCAGAAGCAGATAGGACAATCCAGCCATCTATTTAGCCAGACATTGAAGAAATGTGCAAGATTTTAAAACAATGCCACTCTTTTCATTAAATTTTGTTGGAAAATGTATGTTTCATAATAGATTATTTATAACAATGACTTAATGAATTTTGTTATTTTTTAAAGTTTTATTAGATTTAATTCCTAAGATGGTAAATAACTAACCCATATAAACAAAAGCTCGAAGTCCCTCAGTAATTTTTAAGAGTGTATAGGGGTCCTGAGACCAAAAAGTTTGAAATTATGAGCTTCCACAGCAGTTTGGGCTGACCTCTATCTCAGTCCATTAAAGGCACCCTGCAGTAATTGTTGCTAGTCATCACTATGACCAAAATGAGCCCCTTTAAGGACAGGAATTATGCTTTCTCTTTGCACGGACCATTACAGTACCCACTAAAAAATGATAGCCAGCACCTGCGGTGCTCTTTAGACATCTTTACTTGTTGATTTAAGCCTTATGCCAACTGTAGTCCACATTGTAAGATTTGTGCGGAGTAGAATAATAGCTCACAGGCATGCGGTGAAGAGCTGTTCTTTCCTCTCTCCAGACTTCTGGTATTTCGAGCACACCCGGATACTAAATGCTCTTCGACAAAGGAGGTTTAAGATTGTCCTAATTCTACTGGAATCCTAGAATTCCACCCCCTGCCTCGACTCATCAATCCCTAACAACTTGGTTTTACAATGTGGGTGTCTTTTTGTTTTTTTTTGTTTTTTTTGTGGGGTTTTTTTTTTTTTTTGAGAAAGGAAAATAGAAACGACTAATTGAATTTTTTTCACTTGGAATGTTTAGAACAAATTCACAAATAAGTCTAAATTTATTTCTACTTCTCTTTTGGACCTCAGTGTGAGATTTGAAAAAGGCATTGGGAAAGAATAAGATTATAAACAGATACCAGTCCTAAGAGACTTAATAGAGTAGAACTCAAATGGAAAATCATTAGATGGAAAATTTCCTTGGCAGACCCAGGGAAAACTTAGCTTGTTAAAGAAATTTTAGTAAATTTGTGAAAAAATGCAATGGAGGTAAAAAGAAAATATAGAAATGATAAACCTGTTACATTCACAAGACAAAGATTTCTAATCCTAAAAAAGCCAACAAGCTTATCACAAAGCATAATGTTTTGACTCTATTATTTCAACCAGCCAAGCACTCAGGTTCTCATTTGTTCATTAATGATCTTTGCTTTTTGCTTCCAGATATAAACACAATCTGTCTTTTACCCAGTCTATAAAAAAGTTACTAGAAGAAAGAGCTATCATAATCATAGTGGGAATGGCTTTAATTGCATGAAGGATAATCAAGACCCCTTGGTTAAAGGGCCTATTGGAAAATCAGATTGTATTGATAGCTTTGAAGACTTTAAATTAACTCAGGAAAATTAAAATTGGTAGAACACAAGACAAGACAACTAATAATAGCTAATACTGACCAGTATATTTGTAATTGACTAAAAGATGATGCAAAATGAAAATTGACAAAATTTGGCTCTTACAAAACTTTACCCAGGAAAATTGAACCTGGCAGAGAGTGAGATCCCGGAAGACAGCTCACAGTACTGGTACACAGATTAAGTTTGTTATGAAAAATGCTTGTCATCACTGAAACATTGGTCTCTACAGTATCAGTTCACCAAAAATGAAAAAATGGGAAGAGTTAACTGTAGCAAACAGAAAATCAATAAAAGTATCAAATATACTTGAGTTTTTTTCTGTAAAACACTTTCTATATACACAGACACGCTTTCCTATTAGTTTAGAATAGATATGAACATTTTTATTTTTAAACATGGGATCAAAGCAGTGGAATCATTGTAGAATTTAGGGGCTTAACCTAGAGCACATTGTTCCTTATGTCAGGCTTCCTACCTTCCCACATAGCTTTTTACCTACTTTCTCCAGAAAGATAGCTCCCAGCTCCTGAGGCTTTCACCAGGAAACAATAGGTAGAAGAGAAGTGTATGTCCTGACCCATGGTAAATAATTTGGACAGCATACTAGAGATTAGGGAAACCTAGAGAGGCTGGCTCAAACAATAAAATAAAACTTTTCCAAGCACTAAGTCTTCACAAAGCATTGGAAGCCCCTTTGCAGACTTTAGCAACTATAAGGAAAGATCAGCTATGTTATTAAGTGCTTTCACAGCACTTGGCACAGAAGACATGTATTCATGTTTTAACTGGCGTGGAGTGGAGAGAAGGTATTTCTGACATAGCAATGCCTTCAAGGACAAGAAAGTTCCAGAAAATCTGTGTGGTTCTAGAGCTGCAAATAATTATCTGGTTGGACATGCTACAAACGAAAATAGTGAAAACAACTCAAACTCTTTTAACAAAGAAAGTGTATTAATGAGGGACACCAGTGTGGCTCAGTTGGTTAAGTGTCCAATTCTCAATTTTGGCTCAGATCATGGTCTCAGAGCTATGAGATCAAGCCCTGCTGTCAGGCTCTGTACTGACCACTCCCTCTCCCTCTCAAATCTCTCTCCCTCCTTAAAAATAAAAAAATAAATTTAATAATGTCCCTCGAACCTCCCTACTTGAGATCTTTCTCTGGTTCTCAAAAATAAAAGAGAGTAAAATCCAATCTTCTTAATATGGCCTTTAAGACACTTTAGGATTGGTCCTTGTTCCAGTTCTTCAGCCTCTTTTCTCACTATTCCCTGCTTTTTAAATTTATGAGAGAGCAACATGTAAGTTCTTACTGTTTCCTACACATATCCATATCCACACATATGTTTGCTCATGCTGTTACCTCTGACCGGAATGCCCTCTTCTGAACTGACCCCAAACATCACCACAGACCCTCCCACCATGTTAGGTGGATTGCTCCTGTATCCTTTTAAGAGCCAGCTCAAAGATAGCTATCTGAATCCATCACACTAAATGGTGAAACATTAGAAGCATCCCCCTCAAACCAGGGTTGAGCAGAGACAAGCAGGGCTGTGACTATGACCACCATTATTCAAAACTAGCCAATACAAAAAGGCTAGAAAAGAAATGAAAGATAGAGGGGCACCTGGGTGGCTCAGTCATTAAGGGTCTGCCTTCAGCTCAGGTCATGGTGCCAGAGTCCTGGGATTGAGCCCTGCATTGAGCCATGCATCAAGCCCTGCATCTGGCTCCCTGCTTGGCAGGAAGCCTGCTTCTCCCTCTCATTCCCCCTGCTCATGTTCCCTCTCTAGCTGTGTTTCTCTCTGTCAACTAAATAAATAAAATATTTTTTAAAAAAGAAATGAAATGAAAGATAGATATAAAAAAAGAAAAACACGAGGATTGCTGTTTGCATATACTATAACTGCCTACCAAAGAGAATCAATTAAATGACTGTTAGCATTAAGGAGTTACTTGAGTACTAAGCCAGTTGCTAAAAAATCAGTACAAAAAAAGAAAAAATAATAAGTCTTCTATAAACAGCAAGCTTTTGTTACAATACCTTTGGAAAAACTAATTCCAACAAGAATATATAACACTTAAACAGCCTAACAAGGAAAAGATTCTACATTTTTTGCTATACAGAAAAAAGAAAAACTGTACCTAAAAGGAAACTTGACCTAGAATAGCCAAACAATCTTGAAGAGGAATAAAGTTGGAAGACACACACTTCCCAATTTTATTTATTTATTTTTAAGAATTTGTTTATTTAAGAAAGACAAAGAGAACAAATGCAGGACAGGGTGCAGAGGGAGAAGCAGGCTCCCCACTGAGCAGTGAGCCTGAAGTAAGGCTTAATCCCAGGGCCTGGGGACTGGGACCTGAGCTGAAGGCAGATGCTTAACAGAGTGAACCACCCAGGAGCCCTGTCATACTACCCAATTTTGAAACTTAACCACAAGGTAATAGTAATCAAGATAGTAGGATACTAACATAAGAGAGAGTTATTAATCAGTGAAATGAAGTTGAGAATCCATAAATAAACCCATATGTCATGGTCATTGAATTTTGAGCAAAGATCTCACTATCATCCAATGAGGGAAGAATAGTCTCTTCAACAAATGAACTAGAACAACTGGTTAGATGCAAGCAAAAGAATAGAATTGGACCCTTGCCTCAAACAATATGCAGAAATTAACTCAAAGTTGGGGCACCGGAGTGGCTCAGGTGGTTAAGGGTCTGCCTTCAGCTCAGGTCATGATCCCAGTGTTCTGGGATCAAGTACCACATCGGGCTCCCAGCTGAGCAGCAAGTCTGCTTTTCCCTGTGCCTCTGCTTCTCCCCACTGCTTATGCTCTCTCTCTGGCTCTCTCTCTGGCTCGCAAATGAAATTAAATCTTAAAAAAAAAAAAGAACTCTTACAACTCAACAATAAAAGACAACCAAATTTAAAGTGGGCAAAGGATTGGGCACCTGCCTGGTTCAGTCAGTAGAGTACTTGACTCTTTAATCTCAGGGTCATGAGTTCAAGCCCCACATTGGGCTTGCTCTAAAAAAAAAAAAAAAAAAAAAAAAAAAAAAAAAAAAAAAAAAAAAAAAAAAAAAAAAAAAAAAAAAAAAAAAAAAAAAAAAAAGGGTAAAGGATCTATATATGCCTTTCTCCAAAGCAGATATACAAGTAAGAAAGTAGACACATGAAAAGATGCTCAACATTAGTCATTAGGGAAAATGCACATCAAAACCACAATGAGATACTACTATACACATACTAGGATGTTGATAATAAAAAAGATAGAAAATAACAATTATTGATGGGGATATGGAAAATAAGAACACTTTTACCCTGCTCGTGGGAATGTAAAGTGATGCAGCTGCTTTAGAAAGTAGTCTTGTAATTCCTCAAACTATAAACACAGAGTTATCATATGATTCAGTAATTCCACTCTTATGTGTATATCCAAGAGATATGAAAACATATGTCCATGCAAAACACTGCACATGAATGTTTGTGACAGCCTTTTTCATAACAACAAAAGGTGGAAATAAAGTAAATGTACATCAACTGACTAATAGATAAAATATGCTATATCCATACAACGGTGTAGGCTATGGCAATAAAAAAGAATAAAGTACCAATATGTGCTACAACACGGATGGATCTTGAAAACATTATGCAAGTCTCAAAATATAGTATATTTTATGAAATTTTCAGAATAGGCACATCTATAGAGTCAGAAAGTAGATTAGTGGTTGCTTAAGACTGTTGGTAGGGGCGCCTGGGTGGCTCAGTTGGTTAAGCGACTGCCTTTGGCTCAGGTCATGATCCCGGAGACCCGGGATCGAGTCCCACATCGGGCTCCCTGCTGGGCGGGAAGCCTGCTTCTCCCTCTCTCACTCCCCCTGCTTGTGTTCCCTCTCTCGCTGTGTTTCTCGCTGTCAAATAAATAAAATCTTTAAAAAAAAAAAAAAAGACTGTTGGTAAAGGAATGATAAAGGGGTATAAGGTATAGAGTTTCTTTTTTTTTAAGATTTTATTTATTCATTTATTTGATGGAGAGAAACACAATTAGGGAACACGAGCAGGGGGAGTGGGAGAGGGAGAAGCAGGCTTCCTGATGAGCAGGAAGCCCGATGCGGGGCTCAATCCCAGGATTCCAGGATCAAGACCTGAGCCGAAGGCAGATGCTTAACGACTAAGTCACCCAGGCACCGTAGAGCTTCTTTTCAAAGTGATGAAAATGTCCTAATTTGACTGTCCTAATAGTTACACCTATCTGTGAATCTCCTAAAAACACTTGAATTGTACACTTCAAATGGATGCATTGTATGGTATGTAAATTTTATCTCAGTAAAACGGAAACTTGAATATAAACATAGTATGTTCTAGGCAGAGAAAAACAACTTAATGAAGATGTCAATTCTCCCCAAAATAACCATGAAGTATTGCCATTCTTTTTTAAATTTAGCAAGAGAATTTTAATCTAAGAGAATGAAAGAGCTAATATAGTCATCAAAGTTTTAAAAAAATGTAACCTGCAAGAGTGAGATATGGGCATTTAATTTAAGCATAAGAATATATAAATTTCTTTAAAAAAGAATAAATAAAGTTCTTTAAAATTTTTATTTATTCATTTATGTGTGTGTGTGAGAGAGAGCATAAGCAGGGGGAGTGGCAGGCAGAGGGAGAAACAGGCTCCCTGCTTGAGCAAGGAGCCTGGTGGGATGCAGGACTCCATCCCACAACCCAGGGACCATGCCCTGAGCTGAAGGCAGATGTTTAATCAACTGAGCCACACAGGAGTCTGAAAATATATAAATTTATCATAGTAAAAATGTCATGAAACCTTCTGGAGAACAGAGACATGGTCAATTAAAAGAATAGGAAGTTGGGAACAGTGGGAATGAAGATTCTCTATTTAACAGTTACAGAGTTTCCATTTGGATGATGAGAAAGTTTTAGAAATAATGCAACATTCTGGATATAATTAATGCCACTGAGTTGTACATTGAATCATGGTTAAAATTGCAATTTTTATATACCACAATCCTCAAAACTTACCACAACCTTTAAAAATTAATAATATAGTAAAAACAATTAAATTGCATAGTTTAGATGGGTTAATTGTGTGGTATGTGAATTTACATCCCCATAAAGCTGTTTTAAAAAGTCTGGAAGCAGAAAAATGAATATAAATAAAGTTTTTGTCTCTAATAAACATGACTTCTCAAGTCTGTAGGGAAAGGATTATTTGCTATATGACAACAATTGGGGGAAAAGCTGAAATTGAATCCCAATCTCACACTTTATGCTAACAGTATTTCCAGATATGTCTAAGACTCCAGAAGAAAATAAATCTTTAATAAATGTATCAGAAAATGATCAAATGGGGTACCTGGGTGGCTCGGTCAGTTAAGTGTCTGCCTTCAGCTCAGGTCATAATCTGCAGGTCCTAGAATAGAGGGAGTCTGCTTCTCTCTCTCTCTCTCTCTCTCTTTCTTTCTCTCTCTTTCTCTCCTTCTGCCTCATCCCCACTGCTCATTCTTTCTCTTTCTCAAATAAATAAAATCTTAAAAAGAAAAAAAAGAAAGAAAATGATCAACTTTGTATCATGTAATCAGGCACATAGGTAAAATATTTTAAAAAGTCACCATTCAATGTTGATGTAGGCATGGATAAACTGTCATATACTAAGGATAGAATGCAAATTGATAATTTTCTTTTTTTTCTTTTTTAAGATTCTATTTATTTATTTGACAGAAAGAAACGCAGCCAGAGAGGGAACACAAGCAGAAGTGAGAGAGGGAGAAGCAGGCTTCCCGCAGAGCAGGGAGTCTGATGTGGAGCCCCATCCCAAGGCTCCGGGATCATGACCTGAGCCGAAGGCAGCTGCCTAACCAACTGAGCCACCCAGGCGCCCCCAAATTGAGAACTTTCTACAGAAAAATTTGGCAAGGTGTGTTAAAAGCCTTTATGTTTTTTAAGATTATTTATTTATTTATTGAACTACCCAGGCATCTCTCAAAAGCTTTTAAGTGTGCACACTTTTTGATACAGAATTTCCATTCTTAAGACTTTATCCAAATAAATAGTAGGAGAGGAATCTTAAGATTTATGTATAGGGATGCTTATAATATAAAATTGAAAACAACCTGTAAGTTCAGCCATCGTATTAGTATATATCTTTTGTTCTATATAACAATATATATGCCCACATGCACACACACCATTGCACCTCATCCCATATACATTTTAAACTTTTAATCTTCTGACTTTAGAATTCAACCTCTGGAGATTCATCTTAAGAAAATAAAAGTTGAGTATGCAAAGACTTACATACAAAATGGGATATACTATATGTATTGCTTTACGTTTGCTTTAAAAATCAATTATATACAGTAAAGATTCCTTCCAGTTAATCATGTAGCTCTACAACATTTTTTAAAAATTTTTTGTGAGTAAAGAATAGAAGTTTATTAAGTCAAGATACAGAAAAAGCTCTCAAGAGTGAAAAGGGACCCATCAATGTTGCCCTACAACAGCATTTTAAAGGATGTGTAAAACTTGGGATGCCCAGGTGGCTCAGTCAGCTAAACATCAGACTCCATTTCAGCTCAGGTCTTGATCTCAGGGATCATGGGTTCATGCTCCACCTTGAGCCTTATGTTGGGTTCTAAGCTGAGTGTGGAGCCTACTTAAAGGATGTGTAAAACTTTATTTACAACTTCTGAATACTTAGAACATTTCCTCTAAGGTAGTGAATAAGTTATTGGAATGACCAAATGAACAGAACGGTGCCAAATCTTATCCATTCTTCCTAGAGATCTCCCAAATCTGCCCCTTCTCTGGACTTTATTGTGGAAGTAATCTCCCACCTAGTTTCCCTTCAATCTATTGATCATTGGCCATGACACAGTCTTTCTCAAAGGCCAAAGCTAATTTCATAATGTTACTCCTCTGCTTATGACCTTTCAAAGTTCCACACTGACTAAAATATAATCCTATGTTTAATTTCTTAGCATGGTTTCTAAGATCACCATGATCTGATCTCAATTTACCAGTATCTTTTTCCTGCTTCTTATGGTCTAGCCACCAAATTCCTCATAATCCTGTGGGGCAATCTCATGCTTCTATTTCTTTGCACATGCTGCTGCTTCTACTGGAAAAGTCTATTTAGCAGACTCTTATTCACATGTCTCATTCACAGAATCTTTCCTAATCATCTCTCTCCCACAGCAAAATACTTCATTCTTCTTTTGTATCCTGTACACACTTTTGTTACAGAACTTATTAGATTGCTGTCCTTCCCATTAGAATTTGCACTCTTAGGGGTGCCTGGGTGGCTCAGTTGGTTAAGCATCCGACTCTTGATTTTGGCTCAGGTCATGGTCTCAGGGTCATGAGATTGAGTCCTGAGTCAGGTTCTTTGCTCTGCAGGGAGTATGCTTGAGATTCTTTTCCTCTCTTTCTGCCCTTCCCCCCACTGCCTGTGCACTCTGTCTCTGACTCTCAAGTCAATAAATAAATCTTAAAAAAAAAAAAAGAATTTGAACTCTCTGAGGACCAAGACATCATTTCTTTTCTGTGTCCCTAGTAGTAAGCACATTTATTGCCTGCTTTATTTGATTAATGTTGCCCCACATAGCACTGATTTTTATGTTACTTCCTTCTGAAATATTTTTGTGTAAAGTTATTTATTTAAAGCATCCATTAGTAGACATTGATATATTTACGTATTTATGCAAGTTCTGAGTGCTATTGCACATCCTAAGACATTGAGAACCAACTTTGGGTGGAGTGAAATGTAAACCTTTTGTCGATGTGCATTAGCACAAATCATGCTGAACCCTCTCTTGGGCACTGTAAGGTTCTGCCGCTGTTCTCATAATGATATTCTACAAAGGGTATGCTTTGCTTGTTGGAATATTCTTTCTGTAATTTATTTTAGGTTTACCGAGAACATTTTTTGACTCATACTGTCTAATAAAAGATGTGCAATTCATAGTGATGGCTTGGCCACACAAGAAACAGAGGAATAGTACCAAGCTTGATATTAAGAAACTAGCTGATTTGCAGCAAATGCTCCCTCCGTAGAAATAGAAGGAGAATCAGTAGGTAACGAGCACTAAATAGGTACGGAGGCACAGATAATGTGCGTAGCAGTTGATTTGAGAAGTTTTGTTGTTAAGGAAAGCATAGAAATGGAGCGACAGCAAGAGGCAACAGAGGTCTATTCAAAGGAGAGTTGTGTGTGTTTGAGTAGTTTGCTGGTTTAAGTGCTGACTCTAAACCTCTGGAAGTTGGCCTTATATGGGCAAAAGGAAACTCTCAACATTTTAAAGAATGGAAGAGTAGGTAAAGCTGAAGTTAAACTGTTGTTTTGTGGTTTGGGCACCTGGGTGGCTCAGTTGTTAAGCGTCTGCCTTCGGCTTAGGTCATGATCCTGGAGAGCCGGGATGGAGCCCCACATCGGGCTTCCCGCTCATTGGGAAGCCTGCTTCTCCCTCTCTCACTCCCCCTGCTTGTGTTCCCTCTCTAGCTGTGTTTCTCTCTGTCAAATAAATAAGTAAAATCTTAAAAGAATACAAAAAACTGTTTTTGTTGTTGTTGCTGTGAGAGGATGAAGGAGTTCTTCCTAATGACTGACAGTAAGCAAAAGAAGTATGTTGGAATATTTGAGGAGAAAGGGAAAGCAATGAAGTTGATGTTTCTAGAAGTGGAAAAGCAAGCTTACCAAGGAAAATGGAGGAGATATTTTGGGTAGTGTTGGGTGTCTGGTTAAGGTTTGTGATGATAAAATGAAGCCAGTTACCCTGGTTGCGTGATTTACCTCAGCAACAGTCTACTACACAGCAATAGACATTGAGAATGTGGGTAGTTGGATTCAATAAAGTTGAGGTTTTGCCAGACAAGTATAATGGAAGAAGAGAGAAGCAATGAGTGGTAGATAATTTTTAGCGAGTAATAACACTGATAGACCATGGATTATAAACAGAGGGACACAGGAAGCAAAATCAAGAAAAGCATGATAGATAATGAGAAAGTAGTGAGGTTCGGTAGGTTGGCATCTGAATGAGATACAAAATTATAGTACTACAGATAATAAAATAAGGATGGTGGAAGGCCAGGCTGGTGACTAAATTGAGGATTTCTGAAATAAGATTATTGGAAGTGGTATAATTTCAGGTGATGACAAGTTTTCAGATATGACTATGGGAATGAATATTTAAGGTGAAGTGGGAGTGAGTTGCAAGGATGTGAAAGTTCAGTGTATTAAATGAATCCTTTATATGAAAACTAACATTGTGAAAATTGCATGATGGAAGTAGTGCAGATGGCTGAGCTAGAAGCTAAAGGCATCATGAAAAGACTAGGAACAAATAGATGATGGCAGTGAGGAGGGGGACAGAGTGGGTGGTAGCAGGTTTTTTTTTTCCCCAGAAGGGAAATAAATAAATGATCTAGAAGAAGCTGCAGTGGAGAAATGGAAAGCCTAGCCTAAGGTAAGAGGAGTGTGAAAAATAGGTAACCTGTGCTTGAGAGGGTTGCAGAACAAATAAGGTCCTCAGGGGATAGACAGATTTCAATTAAGTCAAGGACATGAAGGGGATCTGCTGAAAGGCAGTTAAATATAACTTCCAACTAGTTAAAGACTGATCTCCCAGTTGCTACAGCTGTGATTTGTACTCTGTGTAGTAGAGAACCAGATTTATCAGATATGATTAAGATAAGTATTAATTCTGCCTGCACTAGGTCCACTCACAGTGGGAAAACAGAAGGGTAGGTCCATAGCCCAGAGGCATGGGAAGAATTACAGCTCTCTTTGCACCAAGTAGAAGATAAAGAAAGTGATGATAGTCATTTCTGCAGCTTGCAGTTTCCCAAGATGCACTGAGTCTGTGTCACTCATTTCAGAGGTGGAGAAGCAACTTCAACAGAAAGCTCAACAAGTTACAACAGAACATAAGCCCAAGAGGCAAGGCTGACTTGGAATGAAGTATGAGGGACTTCTTTTTTGATGGTACTAAAGGTAGTCATGGCTTTGTTCAAAAGGGACCAGTCCTGGCATTCCTAGGCAAGGTTGCCTATTTAAAACTTTTTTCAAATTACATCATCAAAAGCTAGTAAGTTGTTTAAAATTTGTGTTTGAATTCAACCTATCACTGAAGAAAATAAGTTACAAAATATTATGTACCACCTAATGTCTATAAAGGCAGAGCCTCAAGAAAATGTAGCATTTGCTAGATGGGTCAAGGTTTATAAGAAAAGTTCTCTCAGGTAGTTCATTCAAAAGAAATAGGTAGGAACCTAAAAAAACACACACACACACAAAAAAAAACAGAAGAAAAAAGAAAGAAAGAGAGAGAGAGAGAGAGAGAGAGAGAGAGAGAGAAAGAAAGAAAGGAGGGAGGGAAGAAAAGAAAAGAAAAGAAGATAAAAGAAAAGAAAAGAAAAGAAAAGAAAAGAAAAGAAAAGAAAAAGAAAAGAAAAAGAAACATGTGGGTAACTTCAATAAAGTTGGGGAGGGGGCACATGGACCTGTCTGGCTCAACTGGTAGAGCTCTCGGAGTTGTTAGTTCAAGCCCCACATTGGGTGTAGAGGTTACTTAAATAAAATCTTTTTGAAAAATTAAAAAAAAAATGTAGGGAAACTTAACTGATCCCAAGTTGGAATTTAGAACACATGTTGGAAAGGTTGGAAGGGAGGATCGGGGAAAAGGATTTCATTAAACAAGAGGAAGTAAGAGGAGGAGACTGTGTAATAATATACAACCAGGGAGGTCACTACAGAAAAGTACTCTAGGGAATAAAAAAGCTAATTCAAGACTATGATGGTAGTGAATTTGGGATGTTCCAGAAACAGAAAAGGCTAATGTGACTGGAGCATATGGTGGAAGACAGAAAGCTGAGAGACTGGCAAGACCCGGTAGGCTAAAGCAGAGACTTTAGAATATATTACAAACAGAATTGAATGCCACTGGGGAATGTGTTAAGCAAGGAATGACATAATCTGATGGTTTTTTTGGGGGGGGGGTAACACTTTTATGGAGACATAATTCACGCACTATACAATTCCCCCATTTAAAGTGTGTAATCCAATAATTTTGAGTACATGCACAGTTGCACATCATCACCACAATTGTAGATTTAAATCATTTCAAAAAGTAATCTCATATCTTTTAGCCATCACTGCCCAACTCCCATCCTCCTGCCAGCCCTAAGCAACCAGTAATCACTTTTACTAATCTAATTTCTGTCTCTGTAGATTTGTCTATTCTGGACATTTCATGTAAATGGAATAATGAAACTATACAATTTTTTGGTCTTAGCTCAAACATCGCTTCTTTCAGGATACCTTCTCTAACTCCCTACATCACAGTTCCTCCATTATATTCTCTTGGGCACCCCTCAACTTTTTCCTAATGCAGCCCACTTCTATTTTATTAGATGTGTATATTAATTGTTTAGTGTTCCTTCTCTCTTCTGGATTGTAGGCTTCAAAAGAACAGAGACTATATCCAGCTCAAATCTTGGTCTCTAGCTCTCAGCACAGTATTTGACTGATAATAGTAATTCAATAAACATTCCATGGCTTGATGACTTAAATCTGCCAAGAATGGATTTGCAGGAAGACTTCAACCTCCACAAAAGGATTTTTATTGTGTTGCATTGTCATCCTTTCCTCTGTCTTTATCCCACAAATGCCCCAATCACACCACTCCAGCATCCCCCAGGCCACGGGTCAACGAGAGTGGTGTCTGGGCAGCATATTGGCTCATGAGCCAAGGAGAGTATAATTTTGTCCCAATGCTTCTGCAGGTAGAAATTAAAGTTGTTTTCAATGAAGAAGCTGGTAAAATGTGAAGATACAAAGCATTGCTTTTTTGGTATCCAGAAGATTAAGTGTGATGTGGAAGGGGTAAGAGGACATTTTTTCTTGCCTAGAGTAGAACATAGACAGATTTGATGCCTACCTCAGGGAATGTGGTGCTTTGTTGGCATCTTAAGTGTTCACAGTTTTGATAGCTCTGAGAAATGTGACCTTCAGTCCCGCCATCTCTATTTTCACAGCACTTCCCCCTCACCAAACATAGTTGTAATGATTTAGTAGGCAATGAACATGAGGAAAAGTGAGGCATGGTAAGAGGAGGAGACTGTGAGCTTATATGGAACCCACTGATCTTCAGATTAAGGAAAATACAACTAAATAAAAATTTTAAGAGCATGTGAGTGGTGCAGTCGGTTGGGCATCCCACTTTTGGTTTGAGCTCAGGTTGTGATCTCAGGGTCTTGAGATCAAGTCCTGCATCAGGTTCCGTGCTTGGCATGGCATCTGCTTGGGGCTTTCTCTCCCTCTCCTTCTGCCCTTTCTCCTGCTCTCTTTCTCTTTCTCTCTCTCAAATCAATAAATAAATCTTTTTAAAGACAAAAACAAAAATTTTAACCATTGATACTTCTTACGGGATCACTAGATTCTTGTCAGTCCCTCCTCCCCCAATAAAAGTGGTAAGAGAGATATTTGGTTCAAATATGTTATCACTAACTAGAATATGAAGAAATCGAATTCCTGTACACTAAAGAGGAACTGGAGCACTCCAGTTCCAGCTGAGATAAGAGAAGTGGACATCTCTTTCACATTACAATAAAATGAAATAAGTATTTAGTCACATAGAGGTTAACATTTTAGGCAAGTAACAAATGGCTGAATGGTGAAGTGAATATGCAACAAAAACTGATGCCAAACCAAATGGTACATTAAAAGAATAAACCTCTAGGGTCATCTAGGTGGCTTAGTGGATTAAGCATCTGCCTTCAGCTCAGGTCACGATCCCAGGGTCTTGATTTCAAACCCTGTAGCAGGGTCCCTGCTCAGCGGGGATTCTGCTTCTCCCTTTGCCTGCTGCTCCCCCTGCTTGGGCTCTCTCTCTCTGACAAATAAATAAATAAAGTCTTTTAAAAAACAATAAACCTCTAGAAAACAATTTATCTAAAACTTTGAAAATTTCATTATTATAAGTTTATAATTAAAAAGTATTAGCAGTTCAATTTTAAGTTTAATTTTTTTCAATATTTTACTTTATTTTTATTCTGTGTAGTCTCCACACCCAACGTGGGGCTCGAATTCACAACCTGAGATTAAAAGTCACATGCTCTACTGACTAAGCCAGCCAGGTACTTCAAAGATTTGATCTTACAGTGCATGAAAAACTATTGTTCAGCACATAGCAACTATGTTGCCCATGGGGGTCACTGGATGTGCATTCTTAAGACTAAGTATCATATTGGAGTTCATAAAATTTACTTTCAACTCAGATCATTAGAGAACCACAGATTTTTCTGGGTAAGTCTGTCAGTGTACTGAGGGAATTAAACTTTCCTTCTTCTCTAGCAGTAATTCACTAAAGTAAAGACTTATTTTTATTTGTGACTTGATTTGGTTGATACTTTTGATATATATATATCAAAGACGCCCTTGATATATATATTTTTGAAGACAATCCAATGACATAAAACATCCTGTTCTTCCTCAAAAAGATGTTCCTAGGGTGCCTGGGTAGCTCAGTGGGTTAAAACCTCTGCCTTCTGCTCAGGTCATGATCTCAGGGTCCTGGGATGGAGCCCCACGTCGGGTTCTCTGCTCAGCAGGGAGCCTGCTTCCTCCTCTCTCTTTGCCTGACTCTCTACCTACTTGTGATCTCTCTCTCTGTGAAATAAATAAATAAAATCTTAGAAAAAGAAAAAAGATGTTCCTAAGAGTTATCATCACAAGGAGGAATTCATTTTTTGTTTTCTTTTTAATTTATCTATAGGAGAGATGGATGTTAGCTGAACCTACTGGAGTAATCACTTTATAATACATGTAAATCAAACCATCTTACTGTACTCCTTAAACTTACATGGTGATGTATGTCAATTATTTCTCAGTGTCAAAACTGAAGAAAAAAGATTGTTTCTAATTATTCTTAGAACCAGTCTTTTAAATTTACTTTTTATTTGTATTATTTATGTATTTATTTTTTTAGAATAAGTCTTAAGATTGTTGTTTCCTACACTATGAAGTTACAATCAGGCAAATCCAGAATGTAGAAAATTCTACAATTCAAAACACCCACCAGTTTCTTTAACAAATTAACATTACAAAAAAGGAACAAAAAGAAGGGAGAAATATTATGATTAAGAATCTTGGGGATACCTGGCTGGCTCAGTAGATAGAGCATCCAACTCTTTATCTCAGGGTCATAAGTTCAACCCCATGATGAGCATGGAGCCTACTTAAAAAATAAAAGAAAAAAATAAAAGAAATCTAAAGACATGTGAAACAAATACAGTGCGCAGATCTTATTTAGATTCTGATTTGAACAAGCTAATAAACAATTGGACAAACTAATACCTAAATCACGAAAAAGACTTTTAATGCAATTGGTGAAAATTGAACACAGAGTGGGTGTTTATGAAATTTAAAAAACTTTGTTAAGTGTGCTAATAGTTTGTTTTTTTAAGGTTTAATTAATTAATTAATTTGACAGAGAGACAGGGAACACACAGGGGGAGTAGGAGAAGGAGAAGCAGGCTTCCTGTTGAGCATGGAGCCCGATAAGGGGTTCAATCCCAGGACCCTGAGTTCATGACCTGAGCGGAAGGCAGACGCTTAACAACTGAGCCACCTAGGCGCCCATGATAACAGGTTTTTAAAGAATCCTTATATTTTAGATATACATGTAGAAATTCTAATGGGGTGAAATCATATGATATCTGGAATTTTATTTAAAAGACTCCAGAAAATATAAGTAAATTTAAAAGTTAATAGAGGTTAGATAAAAGATGAGTGATAAAATGTTAGTAATTGTAGATGCTAGGTGACAAGTCCAAAAGGACTTATTATACTGTTCTTTCCTGTGTGTATTTGAAAAGTTTTATAGTAAAAAGTGAATTTTAAAAATTTGTCTTTACATATACACATTTTTAAAAATATTTTTGCATTAGCTACTTCCTTTCCACAAACATTTTGTACACACTTTGGGTTTAAACATATGGCAATGGAAATGGATTTGGCTTTTTTTTTTTTTTTGAACATTTTATTTATTTTGACAGAGAGAAACACAGTCAGAGAGGGAACACAAGCAGGGGGAGTGAGAGAGACAGAAGCAGGCTTCCCGCCGAGCAGGAAGCCCGATGTGGGACTCGATCCCAGGTCTCCGGGATCATGACCTGAGCCGAAGGCAGCTGCCCAACCAACTGAGCCACCCAGGCGCCCCTGGATTTGGCTTTAAGAAAAATAGAATCACCACTGAATTTCCATGTCCTTTTCAGCATTGATTACAAGCACACTAATTCCAGAATCTTCTTGGAGTTGAATGACAGGAGGATCTTTACACTAGGTATCATGTGAG
This sequence comes from Spilogale gracilis, assembly GCA_004023965.1. Lineage (NCBI taxonomy): Eukaryota > Metazoa > Chordata > Mammalia > Carnivora > Mephitidae > Spilogale > Spilogale gracilis. Next base: position 86,435 of record PITA01001703.1, on the reverse strand, counting down.
AACGTCTTACCTTCTCCAGGCCATCAATTTATTTCTTCAACAGTAAATGAGCTTCTCTTATAGGCAATCAGTGGTTGTTAGTAAATACTGCTATGCTAATATTATTAGCTGCAAAGCATAGTAGTAAAAAGGGTTTCTTCGGTTCCATCAGACTTTTATACACGTGATAGCAGAAATTCCATCTTGCTTGAATAGGTTGTAAACAAGCAACTCCAAAATCTGAGTTGACAAAATTAATATTCATTTTAATTCCGGCTCACAGAAGTAAAAAATTTCCAAAAGGGATTTTTTCTTCAAAGAATTTCTAGTATAAATGAAATTAAATAGCTAAAATAAAATATAGTTCTTGAAGATGATTTTGTTTGATGCTATGAATTCCGGTACATCAAATGTTTCCACCAAAATTCTACAAAGATCATAACTATCATAATGATAAAATTTCATCTCCATTGTTTGTTTATTATTATTGAAGCTTTTATAAACATCTGTTCACTCAAAATGGATATAGCATTCTTCTTTAAGTTTTCTAGCGAGTGTATTTTCACTTAACAGAATTCATACGTTGAAGCCCTAGCCTTCAATGTGACGATATTCGGTCTTTTTTTTTTTTTTTTAAGATTTTATTTATTTGACAGAGAGAAACACAGCCAGAGAGGGAACACAAGCAGGGGGAATGAGAGAGGGAGAAGCAGGCTTCCCGCCCAGCAGGGAGCCCGATGTGGGACTCGATCCCGGGTCTCCAGGATCATGACCTGAGCCGAAGGCAGTCGCTTAACCAACTGAGCCACCCAGGCGCCCCTGATTAAGGTCTTTAAACCAGTCTGTGGCATTTTGGTTTGGTGGCCCTAGTGGACTGAAATAGTTGATAGGTAGTGAACATTCAGATTCTGTCAGCACTTGTTAGTATCTATTATTTTAGCTTCTCAAGATTCTCAAGATTAAAAGGGTTTTCTATCTTCCACACTTAACCACCACGTATCACTTTTTATAGTTTTCTATTCTCTAAAGATACCTTTGATGCTGGATTCATTCCTTTAAATGGTCAGCATCGTGTCTATGGAGTCTCTATGTGGTGGTCCCCACACCTGAAATATCTGAGGATCGGCTTGCTGCTCATAGTAGCTAGTTTTTTGAGATGCCTGGGTATGATGTTTGAAAATAAAACACTTTGAAGTTGCTTTCCTCCAGAAAAATTAGCATTTGTGTCTGCGCATGTTGTAAGTGCTGGATCACAGAAAAACAAGTTCACAACTTGAGTTTTTCTGGATGTCCCAAGGAATTGGACTGGGCTGTAATCCTACATAGGCTCTTCTTCAATCTGAAAGAAGAGTTCCTATTTATTGCAAGGATGATTTTTAGAGCACACTCCAACCCACACTTGTTGTTTCTGATTTGGATGGATTTATCTGCCTTGTAGTCCATAACGGTGCCAAATTCTACTCTCACTCTTGACCTTGGGAAAATGTTTTTGGCCAAAAGCAGCCTCTTTATTTTTTTTTAAAAGTAACTCCTTAGGTTCTTATTTTTTCCTTTAAATTTGGTCTAATAACTTTTTAAAAATAACTTGCTACTTATTCTGTGCTGTTAAGGATATGTGGAAGGCAGACTATAAGGGAAGGGCAGCATTCAAGAGACTTGAGCTCTTACAATTTGCCAACCACCATGGTAAGAACTTTATACATATCATCTAACCTTTACAATCATTTGTTTCGGTGACTACTATTATAACCACTATGACACAGATAGGGACACAAGGACACAAGCAAAAGAAAAACCAAAACAAAAAACTCCACAAAACATTGTTCAAAATCCACAACTACTGGGGCCCTGGGTAGCTCGGTGGAGTAAGTGCCTGACTGTGGATTTCAGCTTAGGTCATGATTTCAGGGTCATGAGATTCAGCCCCATATCAGGCTCTGTGCTGGATATAGAGCCTGCTAAAGATTCTCCCTCTCCTTCTCCTCCAGTCCCATGTGCTCACTCTCTCTCTCTCTCTCTCTCTCTCTCTCAAAAATAAATAAAAAATACAAAATAAAATAAAAATAAATAATTCCACAACTACTAAGACTTAGATATTATAGCTTATAGGTTTTTTCCCCCTTAAATAATACGACTTTTTGGGACTAGTTTTAGGTCAATTTTAGAAAATGGAACCAATAGCCCAGAGAGTTTCCATATGCCTCCCTACTCCCAGGATCACAGTTTCCCCTATTATTAACTTCTTGCATTAGTGTGGTATGTTTGTTATAATTGATAGATCAATTTGTTATAATTGATAAAACAATATTGATATTGATTGATATTGATTAGTTACTTAAGTCCATAGTTTACATCAGGGTTCATATTTTATGTAGTACAGATTGTGGGCATTGACAAATGCATAGTTTAAATTTTTAACCTCTCATTACAATAAAAAGATACTTAACCAATACCAAAATCTTACCATAGAGATGATTATTTGTTTCAAATAAATCTGTGCTGTTATTGCAATGCCTATTATACTTCCAGTGGAACCTGAAAACCCCATTCTAAAACTCAAATGGGAAAAGCCAAGAAGAGCCAGGACAACTTTGAAGAAGAGGGAGGATTATCCTTACCATTTATCAAGTCTTGTATGAAATCTATAATACTTAAAACATTTTCTTGTTCAATCAGTTAGATAATCAAATAGACCAGTAAAAATAAATAAGGATCTAGAAACAGACTCATATATACATGGATTTTGATTTATGACAGAGGTGGTATTATTAAACTGTGAAGGACAGTTGGACTATTCAATAAATAATGCTGGAATAATTGACTGCCCATACAGGGGTAAAAAAGAATATTTTGCCAACTATACCCCCAGAAAAACAAATTCAGATGGACTAGATGATGAATATGGAAAATGTAAATATAAAACTTCCACAAGAAAAATATAAAAAATATCTTTATTACATCTAGGCAAGGATGGGATTTATTAAATAAGGCATAAATGACACACTCCATAAGGAAAAACTAATAAACAGGGTTACAATAACATTTGAGACTTTGTACGATAAAAGGTACAATAACAAAGTAGAAAGACATCCACAAACTAGAAGAACTGCACAATTCATAGCCAAAGTAGTTAAACAGGTAGATAGAATTTAGGAAGAACTGCTAGATCAATAAGATAAACTTAGAGAAAAAATAGAGCACTTGATTTAAACAGAGGAGGAAAAATGGATGGCAAAAGAAACACATGTGAAAATGTTAACCTTACCATTAATCAAAGAAATATAAGTTAGGAGCACAACGCTAGGCTATTGCGTACCCATTATCTTGAGAAAATGAAAAGTTTGACAATATCACATATTAGCAAGAGTGTGAAGGAATAGAAATTCTTATACCCTCCTGGAGGAAATATGAATTATTTCCACTACTTTGGAAAATGAAGGAAGGAGCTGAATAAGAGGAGGAGAATGCTAAGTCTTTACCACATCCATTCTCATCTTTTTCCTGGACACCTAACTAGATACTACCTTTCCTAGCTTCCCTCACAGTTACAGCTAGAGTGTTACTATTAGAATGAGATTAAAAGTGATGGGCTTCTACATGTATTTTTCCCTTTCTGGCTGACTGGGATGGCAATGCACAGGAAAAACCTGGAAGTCGCAGGTTAAAAATGGTAGAATGGTGGTTACCTGAACCGCTGTGTGGAGCGGAGTCCCTCTAGCCCAACCCACTCTGCAAGTTGTCTAGTATTAATTCAAGTAACTATGAAGATCTAAACACATGCCATTCTAGGCTTTTGGGTGGATGAGAAGTAAACTAGTACTGAGTCAAAGTATTACATTTTGGAGTCTATTTGATACTGCGCCTAGTCTACCTCAGAGATATATTTGGTAATATACTGTATCTGTGTATCCTAGTTGCCAGCAATTCTAAGTGTATCTATTCCCTATGAAACTCACAGTTATGTGAACAAGGATACATGTTCAAGAATGTTAATCACTGGGGTGTCCAGCTGGTTCAGTTAGTGGAGTATACAATTCTTGATCTTGAGATCCTGAGTTCAAGCCCATGTTTGAAGCAGAGCTTACATTAAAAAAAAAAAAAAAAAAGGAAAAAAAATGTTAATTGTAGCACTCATGTTCATTGAGGAAAAATTGGGAGAATATATAATATATAATGACTTTCACAGAGAAATGGATAGACTGTGGTTTGTTCAATGGAATACTGTGGAGTAGTAATAATTGTTTAGACACATTTATTAACTAAAGTAAGTAAAAAAGCAAATTCCAAACTAATTATATAATAGTATCAATGTAAAAATTTAAAGGCCAGCACATGAAGAACATTTATATGTAGTCCTTATTGTAGTGAAAGTATAAAAATTAGAATTATCATGAAAACCACTTATTTGGTAAATCTGGGACTGTCGTGAATAATTGTGTTCTAAGTGCACGACTCTCTGGGTCTACATTCATGTTAACTACAATGTTTGCACAATCTGTGCAGTCTCTTATATGGCAGACCTAAGAAGGGAGGGCAGAAATATGGGAATGATTTTTAAAAATTTATTTGTAACTTATTTTGAAGGGGCAGGGGAGAGGAGAGCTAATGTGGTCAGATGTTAACTTTTGTGCAATCTTGTTGTTCATTAGTAAAAGCCTTTTTTTTTTTTAGTAGAAGCCTCTTTAGTTTCATACTTTTCAATAGGTGTGTTTTACAATTTAAAATGAAAAACAAAAAGATAGCTAAACAATGTACCAAGAGCTATTTTTAAATGATTTCATTATAAGGTATTTCTGAAAATGTAAGAACATTCAGAAACCAATGAAAAAATGAAATTACTAGTAAAAATGTGGTTTATTCCATGATATAATTTTATGCTTAATAGCTATAAAATTCCATGCATATATTATAGTTTGTCTATAGAATATGTGCCAGAAAATAGGAATATCAGATACATGGACTATCAAACGACTCCTATGGTTTGTAGAGGTCTCTATTCTGTCAAAATAAAACTCATTACTTGTAGCTGCTTTCCAATACAACTAGAGATGGGATTGTGGGAATTTACAGACACTTTACTATGGACACGGCTATCACTGATGGGTTGTGGCACTGGAAACAAAGCACATTGTGTCTTTTATTTGCCTTATCTTTCATTCATCCATATTTATAAGAGCGAAGGTGAAATCTGGTTTAAACAGCGTTAAGGACAATCCAGAAGTATAAAAAATGAAGCACACACGATGGGGTGGGTGTAGGGGCAGTGTAACAAATGATATTTCCCCAAAGCGGCCGCAACAGGGTCTCTCATACGACCTGGTCTTCTTACAGTGGGACCTTTTTTCTCCTTCCACTGAAAGATAGATGGGATCTAGGCTATGACTTCTCTCCTCCAACCTCAGCAGGCCTTTGTGATTGCCTTAAGCAAAGCATATGGCACAGGGAAACTGTGGGATTTCCAAGGAGAGGTCATAAATATGCTACACGTGTTCATTTTGATCCTTTGGCGTGCTCATGCTTGGGTGCACCACCCACATATAACCAGTTCAAGAGCTCTGAGGCTGCCCTGCTGTGAGGAAGCCTAAACCAACACACACTGCACGACCAGGAGGAACTCTTGAGACTACTTGGAAAGAAAAATGCCTGACCTGCCGTCAGCGGCTCCAGCCCGGCACTGGCCCCATGCTCTGACTGCAACTGCAGTCAGAACCAGAGAGCCAAGCCCTTCGTGAATTCCTGATCCACAGAAACCACGAGAGATAAGGCAATGATTGTTGCTTTTAGTCACAAAGTTTTGAGTTTTTTGTTTTTGTTTTGTTTTGTTTACACCACAATATATAAGTCGAACACGTGGAAGAGAGGGTAAGACCAGTTACCAGCCCCCAGACTCTTAGATTTAATAGTACCAATATCTTTCCACTTGCACAGTCCCTAGGTCTGGTCTCTGGCAGAGCTTTATCCATCAAGAGGGAACAATCCGTGTGTGTTGAATAGATGAAGCAGTCTGAAGCCGCTGAGCACTTTCAGCATGAAAACCATGTTTGAGGGGGGCGCCTGGGTGGCTCAGAGGGTTAAGCCTCTGCCTTCAGCTCAGGCCCTGATCTCAGGGATCAAGGCCCACATTGGGCTCTCTGCTCAGCAGGGAGTCTGCTTCCCCCTCTTTCTCTGCCCGCTTGACTGCCTATTTGTGATCTCTCTCTGTAAAATAAATAAATAAATAAAATCTTAAAAAAAAAAAAAGAAAACCGTGTTTGGGGAAAATGCACCAATATTGCACACCCTTGCTTTTGAGTTATTGTTCTTCTCACAAATAGGAAACACCTATTTTGTAAAGTGGTCTGATAACACATCCCTCTAGAGTTTGGCCTCAAAGCTCAACTTCATTTTTTGAGTCATGGTGTTTTCTTTTCAGTATAAAAGTTAATGTATTGTCTTCAAAATGCTAGCTTATTTATCTGAATTTTTTGGCCACTTTGTACCTAAAGAACAAGTTGAATTTTGAAATACTGCATATACCCAAGGACTTCTTTCTGTGTATTGTTATTTCTCATCCTTCAGATGTGGAATAATGACCTTCAAAGGTTAGAAAGCAGAATTTCCAAGGAAAAAAGATTAAAAATTAACTTTAAAATGATCAAATTAAACATTAATAAAAGTTAAAACATTAGTTTAACTAAGATTAACTAAGATTAGTTAACTAAGATGTAATTAGTAACTGGTAAATTTCCAGGGTGTTTGTCTAATAGTTTCATTATAACTGTTTATATAAATCAGAAGATCCCAGTTTAGGGGATTAATTTAGGTTAAAAAAAAAGGAATTTGTTGGGTTGTGTAAACAGATCCTATCAAGATCAGCAATACAACTCAACTCGCCTCAGAGTATCTGAACCAGAGACTCAACGGTCACTAGGGTCTTCTTCCTGCCCTTTCTTCCTTTTTCTTTCTCAGTCCCTAATTCTTGGTTTCTTTCTCCTTGGTTGTTGATCCTCAGACCACACCCAAAGTTGACTTTCTCCTCAAGGCTGGGAAAATAGCTGTTAACAGCTCTTGGACTCACATCCTCAGAGAGAAAGGAATTCTCTTTTGATAACTCCAATTATAGAAATTTTTTCTCTCTCATTAAGTCATACCAGCTTCTCTTTATTCTTTCTCTTTAGTTCCATAGTACTTCATCTGTTCTCCTACAGCACTTTTCCATTCTGCCCTCCATTGCCTCCTTAGGGAGCTTAGTTCTCTTAGTAGATTGAATTCCAAACAAAACGGTGGTGATTATGATTAGGTCTTGGGTTTTTGTTTCATTTTGTTTTTCTGATTACTAGAACCTGTAACATTAACAGTAGTGAGTGGATAAAGAATATTTTTAATGAATGTTTATTTCTAAAACAATAGTCATAGTTCATTCTGTTCATCTAGGACATAAACATTTTTCACATAGTTTTGTAAAGCAGCAACTTCATTCAACAGGTACCTTAAGGAAAGGTACATGCAAGGTAGTGGGCGTCTCACTGCAGGAGAGAGTAAAGTAGAATAATGACTGACCACTACATGGGGGATGGGAATGTTGGTGGCGAGGGATATATATAGTTAATAGGGCAAAAACATCAAGTCTAAAGTGACAGGCAAGTGACATAGCAGACAGGCATTTGGTACCATGGTAGAAGTCACTGAGACTCAGAGTCATGAATCCAGCTCTTGGAATGGGACTAACAAGAAGAAATGACCTAAGAACGGGCCAGAGAGGTATAGCCAAGGATGACCCAAACTGATAAAACACTCTAGCAGACAAGTGTCCAAGAGCATTTGCCAGAAATGAGAACTGGCAATTCTTGAAGAGAATGACTGGTGGTCTTATGAACCAGATGAAGGATTGAGTTTAAAGCTGGTAACCAAGGGACTTCAGCTACTATGGAAAGAAGACAGAAACCAACTTGGGTCCTACAAATATAGCAGTGAGGCAATATCCAGAAGCAGGTCTGAGAAAAACAAATGGGTGAAACAGACGATACCTCCCACTCCGCTCTATTACACGCTCAGGATTTTACTTTTTATTATGAGTATGGAAATATCATTTGTGCTGAAATGAAAGAGGAACAAATAATACTTCCATCTTGAGGTGCTTTATATTCTTTCGGATAATTTTTTCTCCTAATTGCAAACTCCATCTTGCAAAAATGCTATCTTCGATATATTGACAAATTTTGAATAGAAAATGTCAAACTAGATGACACCATTGGCACATTGTTGTTTTGTTGGTTTGTTTAATGCTCTTGTTGCTTGTTTCAATTCAGGGTCTAGTACAGTGCCTTGCAGAGGCTGGTAAAATGTGGAATGTACCACCTGCTTTAAAGATTGAAGTTTAATTGAACTAAGTTCTATTGATCATCTCTATATAACACAGAAAATATTATTTAATGTCTCTGGGATGGGATTATTTATCTGTAAAATATGATGGATGTTAATTTTCAGGTGATTATGAAGATAAAGTAAATGGTGTGATAATAGCATTTGATATAGGACCTGTCTTACAGTAGACAAAGTGAGTGCCAGCTACAAATAAATCTCTATAGAATTGAACAATTGTCCTTTGTTCTTATCTTATTTTTAGAGACAATAAATTTAAACACTTGTTGGTTAACATGTTATATTTACTAATCTTGGTGATTTGGAAACTGAAACAATATTGCCACTTCAAGAACATATGGGGAGGTAATAGGGGTAGGGGAGAGAATCAGAGAAGTTCTGCTTCAGGTACTGATAGACTAAACCATTTTGGTTCATCCTGACTACATACATTTTTAAAGACTGAGGTTGATAGAAAGTCAATTTGAAGGCAACAGAGAGCAATGAAAGGAGTCAAACTTTGTGGACCAAGACCGAGAAGAGGAGGAAAGCCAAGAGCGGCGAGGCTGGCCCTTGAGACTGCTTTCTTCCTTAAGGTGGTTGTCAATTTCAGAAGCAGAAGCTGAAAAGCTGAAAAGTTTCATTTTAAAACTGTTTTTGAGTAGGTAACACATTCATAAGGTGCAACATTTACAGTATACAGGAATAATAATTTCCTTTTAGGTTCCTAAAAGTTTCCTTTTCATTCCTGTTCTTTAGATATTATTTCCTTTTCCAGAAGGTGATCAGGGTTACACACAGTATATTCTTGTGTGTCTGAAATTAGTACAAAGTGCTAGATCGATTTCCAAAAAGTCGCACGGCAGATCCATCAGTGCCTATTTGAAGCTAGTTTACCCCTCAAATAAAGCTATTGTTAAGGTCGGTCACTTTCAACCAATATTCTTAAATATTTTCTTAAAATATATTGAGGGGAAATAATTTAAATTTTTAAAGATTTATTTTTTTCTTCTTTAAAGATTTTATTTATTTGAAAGAGAGAGAGAAAGAGCTAACACAAGCAGGGGGGAAGGGCAGAGGGAGAGAGAGAGAGAGAAGCAGATTCTCCACTGAGCAGGGAGCCCAATATGAGGCTCCATCCCAGGGCCAGGAGATCATGACCCAGCCAAAGGCAGCCACTTAACCAACTGAGTCACCCAGGTGCTCCTGTTTATGATTTTAGAGAGAGAGAGCATCAGCGAGAGGGGCAGATGGAGAGAAAGAGAGAATTTCCAGTAGGCCATGCTGAGCAGAGTCCACCTTGGGGTCCAGAGCCCGTGTTAAGATTTGAAGCCTGTCTTGGGGCCGGATCTTACAACCCTGAGATCAAGGACTGAGTAGAAACCAAGCTTTGTAGCCCAAATGACTGACCTACCCAGGAGCCCCAGAGGGGAAAACAATTTTAAGATAAATATTATATATAGACATCAATCCACTTATTCTATTCATTTAGTCAATGTTCCAGAAAAAAAAACTGTAAAAATATTTGCTGTAAGTTTTGTACTTTTCCTCTATCTTCTATTTTCTTTCATGACTTTTATGAGTTTTCTAAACCATACGAATTTGTGAGACCCATGATGGCCATTCTGTGAGTCCCGCAAAAATCCTCCATGGAGACATATTGACATAATGAGGACTTCTTAAAGCCTCCACTATAACTGTTGTCTACATTGCTTAGAGTGGGGTCAGTTTAACTTTTTCTTAGTGTCAATTGTCTCTGAAAATCTGAATTAGTAATTTATTCTATTAATCCTCTTCAAGTTATCTTCACACTGTTTCAATTGGTATCCTTATCTAAACGTAGGGTGTTTTTTGTTCCTTTTTTGTATTCCTCTATTTTGCCATCTAGCTTTAAAATTAGAGGCCTCCTGTTTTCATTTCCTACCCATTCTAATTTTCCCATATTAAGTGTTTTTAATTTTTAATCAATCTTTATTTTTACTATCAATCTACTTCTTTAAATTTTAATTTATTTCATTAAAAATTCTTCCTAGCTTTTGAATTTTTGTCCTTACTCCATTATTATTTATAGTCTGTGCTTATTATTGATTTATCTGCATGAGAGAAAAGTACCAGAACTTAGTTTAAAAGAGGCATGGACCTGTCAAGTTTAAGGAAATTGATTTTAATTTTAGTAATTAGGAAAGGCAAGGCTTTGAAAGACAGCCAGATGATATCATCATCCAAATTTGTCTATAGTACTGGTTTTAACCATTACATTTACACTTTCTATAAGGATTATAGCTTGTTTGTTTATCCCATTTCTTGGCCAAGTTGGGAATTGTTTTTCCCAGAATCCCTTTTCCCACATGGTTCCAGGTTAGAATCAGACAAAAGAAGAATTTGTAAGGGATTTGGAAAGTACATGAAATTGAAACTCTTATGCTCAGAAAGTCATTGCCATCAAACTGGCTGAGAAGGGAAGTTCCTAGTGAGTCCTACTTTGTTTTTTCCTATCTCAAATCAGTGTCTTGCCTCTCTTGCCACCTACTGGTCCTGCAACCAATGGCAGCCCCTGACCCACCACTGGACGCACAGCACAGAGCCAGAGGTGATAGCTACACAAGGATAGCTACTTCCTAAAGCTGACAATTGGAAGAGACCTCTCCATGAAGTCTCCCTTTGCAGTCCCACTTCGGCAAGCAGTTGAGCTTGGATCGTTGGATTTCCCTATTGGCGCCAGTTTGTCCACTCACCACTTACCTATTTTTCACTTTTGAAACTCTTCCTATATTTGTGTAAGATCCAATTATTATAATAAAACCCTAATTCTCATTATATTTGCAGTGGCTCTGTTTTCCTCCTCATACACTTGGAATCTTTTGATCTTTCTGCTCTGTTGTCTTCATTGTTTCAACATTATCTTTCCTTTTGGCTGCAAAATGGCCATGAGAACCAACCATCATGCTCTCACATGACATTACCACAAGCAAGAAGCAGGAGTATTGGCACTTAAAACCTTTCTCTTTATACTCTTCTCCTATTTCAGGACGAAAAGTTTTATCAGAAAGCCCTTAGCAGAAAGCCCTTAGCAGAATCTTCCTCAAGTCTTTTCACTCAGAACAGTGTCATGTACGTTCCTCTGGCTATTGGCAAGTGGAGTGGATTGTCATCATTGGTTTAGACCTGTGGTCCTGCTTCCTGGCCGCATGTAAGGATAACCCGGAAGCTCTTATTTATTTTTTAAAGATTTTATTTGTCAGAGAGAACAAGAGAGAGCACAAGCAGGGGTACTGGCAGAAGCAGAGGGACAAGCAGATTCCCTGTTGAGCAAGGAGCCTGATGCAGGCTCCATCCCAGGATGGTGGGATCATGACCTGAGCTGAAGGTGCCCGCTTAGCCCACTAAGCCACCCAGGCACCACAACCTGGAAGCTTTCAGAACATATTTTCACCTGTGCTCAACTTGCACAGATGCTGATTTAACTGCTCTGGGTGGTGCCTTGGTATTTGTAAAATTTTCCCATGGCTTGGCTCAAACATGATTCATTCTCAGGAGCTGTTGTACAACAAACAAAATCAAAGTCTGTATGAGGAAGAAAGTGGAAATGCCTGTAGGGCAGGCAATCAGGAGTGTCTTAGGCCTTTTTATTCTATTTTATTTATTTCTTTTAAGTAATCTCTATCTCCAACAGAAGGCTAGAACTCATGACCCCAATATCAAGAGTCACATGCTCTTCTGACTGAGCCAGCCAGGCGACCCAGGATTTAATTTTTTTTTCTTTTTTTTTCTTTTTACTATGTCATTTAAGGATGATCTATAGAAGGCACCTGGGTGCCTCTGTCAGTTAGGCATCCAACTCTTATCTCAGTTCAGGTCTTAATCTCAGGGTCATGAGTTCAAGTCCCATACTAGGCTCCATGTGGGCGTGGAGCCTACTTTAAAAAAAAAAAAAAAAGATGATCTATAGACTAGAAAGGAATATGATTAAAATCCTCATCATTTGCCTCATATAAAATAATTATGCACTACCATATTTCATATGTTATTTGAAGCATAGTTCCATTTTGATTAACTCTAGAAAATTTAATAGGACAGCTATTCTTCCATTCCTTAGCTACCTGAGGTAAAGCCATCTTGAATGTGCTACCAGACTATGTTGCACAGGGCTCAATAAATAACTATTCCTTTTTAGGGCATGTAATATTAAAAAAAAATCTAAATAAAGATACAGGGACACCTGGGTGGCACACTCTGTTGAGGGGCTGTCTCTGGCTCAGGTCATGCTCTCTGGGTCCTAGGATTAGCTTCATATCAGGCTCCTAGCTTAGTGAGGAGTCTTCTTTTCCCTCTCCCTCTGTCACTCCTCCTGTTCATGCTCTCTTTCTCTCTCTCTGTCTCAAATGAATAAATAAAATCTTAAAAATAAATAAGTAAGTAAAGAAATAAACAAACAAACAAACAAACAGGCAAATCCCTTATCAGGAAAAATATTGAGTGAGTTTCAGAAATTTCACCTAGCCTTGTCAAAGATATGATGAGATGCTATTCCAGTTAAAGGAACCATAGAATGCTAAAGACATTCTGAAGTTGGCTTTGATCAGAGTATCCAATCTTTGCCAAATATGTTTTTGCTAAGACCCACAGAAAGAAAAAATATATATAACTTTGTAAGAAAGTATGTGTTCCGGGGGCACCTGTGTAGCTTGGTAGGTTAAGCCACTGCCTTCAGCTCAGGTCATGATCCTGGAGTCCCAGGATCGAGTCCCACATTGGGCTCCCAGCTCCAGGGGGAGTCTGCTTCTCCCTCTGACCTTCTCCTCTCTCATGCTCTCTCTCATTCACTCTCTCTCAAGTAAATAAATAAAATCTAAAAAAAAAAAGAAAAAGAAAAAAAAGGAAGAAAGTATGTGTTCCAATATGAAGTTTACTTGCAGGAAAGGGTCCTTCAGTTTAAGATTGAATCCAGCCACTAAGAACATTAGTCACTCACTGAAAGGTACATTCCAGAAATCTACCAAATCTAAAATATTGGCTTATTTGCCCAGTCATTCATTAGCATCAAAGCTTTCTTTTCTTTTCTTTTTAAAGATGTATTTATTTCAGAGAGAGAGAGAAAGAGAGCATGCAAATGTGGGGAGGGACAGATGAAGCTGTAGAAGGTGAGAAGGGGACTCCCTGCTGAGATGGATGTGGCCTGTTTTGGGGGCTTGACCTGAGGTTCTCGAGTTGGACGCCCAACCTACTGAGCCCTGTAGCTTTCTTTTTAAAGTTTACTTTTTCAGTAATCTCTACACCAAACGTGGGAATCAAACTCACAACCCTAAGATCAAGAGTTACATTCCCTTTCGACTGAGCCAGCCAAGCACCCCTAGCATCATCAGTTTTGACAGACCATTTCTCTAAGGATTGGCAAGCAACTTCACCTTTTAAAATGAAATCATGCTTAATCAGTGTCTGCAGATTGGAGAAGTTGCAGTCTATACTTTACTTGAGCAATATGATTGCTTTTATCTTACAGAAAGAAAACTGATTTTAAAACTGTATGTTTATTTTTAAATATATTCACATGGTTCAGAATTTAAAAGGAGTACCTATGATGACATCTTACCAAACCAAACAACCTTGATTTGAATGAATCTTTGTCACTAACAATTTTCAGAAAATACAAAAAAAAACTCAAATGAGCATGTCAAATGCTACCATGTGAATGCATTTGGCAACATCCAGAATACAGAAACATCTATAGGTCAAATAGTCCAATTTGTTCAACAACGAAATTACAAAAGACAGGGTGCCTGGGTGGCTCAGTGGGTTAAAGCCTCTGCCTTTGGCTCAGGTCATGATCCCAGGGTCCTAGGATCCAGGCCCACGTCCCGCTCTCTGCTCGACAGGCAACCTGCGGCCTCCTTTCTCTCTGCCTGCCTCTCTGTCTACTTGTGAGCTCTCTCTCTGTCAAATAAATAAATAAATAATCTTAAAAAAAAAAAAAAGAAATTACAAAGGACAAAAAAAGTAATTGAGAGACATTCTATAAGTGAAAAGAAACATGCTAACCAATCACAATGTATGCAATTTATGTGAATCCTAAATTAAACAATCTTCAAGAAAACTCACGAGACAGGGAAATTTGAACAGTGATTGGATACATTGGATACTTAATGATATTAAGCAATAATTGTCCATTTTTATGTCTGATATAATATGTGGTATGTTTCAAAAAGATAAATTATCATTAAGCAATTTACAATGGAATATATTTGGATGAACTGCTGTCTATCAGGCAGTTGCTTCAAATAACCCAGTGGGGTATTGTTGTATCAGCTAGATCTATTGTCGCATAACAAATTACCTCAAAATTTGGTAACTTAAAACAATCAACATTTATCTCACCATTTCTGTGGATCAGGAATCAAGAAGTAGCTTGGCTGCTTGGTTTGCTGGCTCTGGCTCAAGGTATCTTAGTCTTCAGAAGCCTGGAGAATCTGCTCTCAAGTTTACTCAGGCTCATTGGTTGACCTCAATTCCTCTGGCTGCAGCTAAACACCTCCCTTTTTGTCCTATAGGCTCCTTGGGTCTTCTCAAGATGTTGCAGGTGGCTTCCCTAAGAGCAGAGCCCAAGATGGTGACTGTAGTCTTTTTTAAATAACTATTCTATTGGTCATGCAGACTAACCCTGGCACAATGTAAAAAGGGACCACTAATGGGAATAAGTAACAAGGGATAAGGATCATTCGGGCCATCTTAGACGCTGGCTACCACATCACTGTTTTATGGGCTTACATGAAACTTCTATCCATTCTCTGACCTTCATAAACCCATACCCTGACTGGTGGGCCACAATGATATGTCTGATTTCAGTGTAAGTTTAGAGTGGTTGTCTAATATCATTCCCAGAAATTTTGGATATTTCCCTTTCCTCAGTGCAGAGTTGACTGTTAAACAGACTCTGGGAAAGAACTGAGGGAAATTCACCATAACACTGGCAGAAGAGTAGCAAAGTCCTTTCAGACTCTGAATTGAGATTTGGAAATTGGAAAAGAATATGAATCCCACTACAGGGACTTGAATTATGTTTTCTGGGCAGAACACCCATACTTAGTGGAAAAGTATGGTTGTCAGGTGGTACCTTAGTAAGCTGCCCATCTATTTCATTTTTGGGGATTCTATGATGAACTAGTCACCACCACAGAACCCAGAGATAAAACCCTAACCATTTCATCCCTGTGGTTTATTGTAGTAATTTCACTTATCTTATCTCTAACAGTCCAGCACTGTCACCTGACCTTTAACACTAAAAGATCTCGGTTTTCACCTTGGAGTTGGGTGATCCCATTCCTTTGTGGTTTCCCGTAGTATTATTTCTTCTATACAGAAGACACTATGGCAGGGTTCATCATAGAAAGTGGTGTTATCATCCCTAACCTTTCTTAATGCCTTGGTAAATGGCAAGTCCTCTCCGTTACCACACAAACTATGGCTCAGGTTGCATATAATAGATCCATGTCAACATTCCCATTTCCTTAAGCATTTGAATAGTTTTTTCTAAAGCAGTGGTTCTGAATGGGTTTTCCTAGGATCAGGAGCTGCACCTGAGAGCTCATTAGAAATTCAAATATACAGATTCCAGTCTAGACCTACTAAATTAGAAATTCTGGAGGTAGGGCCCAGCAATCTGTATTTTAACAAGCCCTCCAGTGATTCTGCTGCAGGTTAAGGTGAGAATCACCATTTTCTTGAATAAGGGTAGAGTAGAAAAACCGCTTAACTACTGTAGTTTCAACATGTCTAAAAATTTTTCATATTATTATTTATTTCCAAAAATTAAAGTTAAAGGCTGCCTAGGTGGCTCAGTCAGCGTGTCTGATTCTTGATTTTGGCTCAGGTCATGATCTTGGGGTCAGGAGATCAAGCCCCAGGTGGGGCTCCATGCTTGGAGGGGAATCTGATTGGGATTCTCTCTCTCCCTCACCTTCTGCCCTTGATCCCCACTCATGCGTGCTCCCCCCATCTCTCTCAAATAAATAAAATATATCTTTAAAAAATTAAAGTTATAATTCAAAGAAAGGAATGACTTATTTTGAGAAAAACCTAAAAACATAAGAAAACTATAGAAAGAGGTGAAAGAAACAGAATGCTGGAAGGGCTACAAAAATTATTTTCCTTTTTTTCCCCCCAATCAATATTATTTTTATTTTTTCCCATAACCCAGCTACCTTATCCATCCCAAAAGTATCACGTTTTTTAAAAAGAATTACCAGTTTTTTTGTTTGTTTGTTGTTTTTTAAGATTTTATTTATTTGACAGAGAGAAACAAAGCCAGAGAGGGAACACAAACAGGGGGAATGAGAGAGGGAGAAGCATGCTTCCCGCCAAGCAGGGAGCTTGATACAGGGCTCAATCCAAGGACTCCGGGATCGTGACCTGAGCCGAAAGCAGTTGCTTAACCAACTGAGCCACCCAGGCGCCCCCAAAATTATTTCACTTTTTAAAAAATATTTGATTTTTATGTAATCCCTACCCTCAATGTAGGACTTGAACTTAGAACCTTGAGATCAAGATTGTATGTTCTACTGGTTGAGCCAGCCAGGTACCCCTATTTTCCTTCCTGTTGGGTTTGGGAATTTATTTTTGTATCTTTCAGATAGGATAAAAAGATCACCCTCAGGCCCAATTTCAAAGGAATGGGGTACTGTTTAGTTTTAAGAACTCTATTAACTGCACTTGTGCCCTTCCACATCATCGTGGTGGAAAGGATTAGTTCTCTCAGGTGAGTGCACAGCAGTTCAGTGAAACAAACTTTCCACTAAGCAGCAAACTACATAAACAATGAGAATAGTGAGAGGATTTCAACAACATAAGCCAAGTAAATAATTTTTTTTTTCCTGTGAGGAATTCATAAGCCATATTTGTAGCCAATATGTCGTGAATGTTTGGAATTCATGACACCGTATGTTGTCAACAAATGAAAAGTTACTAGTATTAGTTCTGCTTACATGTACAGTCATAAAAGAAATTTTCCAAAGAAGGAAATAAACAGTAAGTCAGAAAAAGAGTTTTCGTTGATGGTACTGTCAGAGTTGTTTGAACTAAGTCAGAATAGACTTTCTTTCATCCATTGGGAGGTAGAATTGTGTACAGAATCATTTTCCATGTAGAAATTGTTGGTAATTTTAAATTCTCTATAAGGAATAACTTGATTTGTATGTGTAACTAGCTAAGCAACTCAAGGCCACGCTCAAAGTTTATCCCACTATAGAGATTTTGCTGTTTGAGCTGCACTTTTATGATGGGTTTGAGTATTTAGATGCACCAAAGAGCCCTATCAAACCTGGCAGTATAATTGTTATACACAGCATAACTACAACTATCATTAATGTTTAAATATTTGCTTCTTTGAATCTGTGTTTTAATGACATTCAGCTGGTAGCTACCCATGAAAATTATTTGAATATACCTTTGCAACAGAAGCAGTTTAATATACTTCTCTTGTAATCCAGAACCTTTAGGGAGAGGTTATTTTTGTTTACACTATTTTGCTATACCCAAAAGTGCAAGTTTAAATTTTGATCTGTACCCTAAATTCCACGAAGGTAGGGACCAAGTTGGTCCCCATTACTTTGTCTTCAGTGCCAAATACATGGTACGTAATGCTTACTCAATGAACATCTATGGTGTTAATGAACAATTTCCTGATTCTAGTCAATTGAAAAATTCAAGTGCTCTCTAGAATTTTGCCTCTCTTCTTGCCACTAGCTCTGCCAACAAACCAAAGGAATCTCTGCTGTTTTTTGAGAAGAAAAAGTGCTTCCTGCTTAGAAGAATATGCATGCTTTGAACTGACGAAAAACATCTAATAATCACATTTGGCATAAGTGAATAATTCCCAGCAAACGTAATAACAAGTCATAAAACACTAACTAGTGAAAAGAGAACAATTTGTCTTACATGGCTCTAAATATGCTTTTAGAACTATGCTAATTTTTTAAAAAGTTTTAAAAAAATATATATATTTATTTATTTAGAATGTGTGTGAGTGGGGGAAGGGCAAAGGACAAGGGAGAGAGAGAATCTCAGACTCCTGGCTGAGCATGGAGCCCGACTCTGGGCCTGCCCTTACAACCCTGAAATCATGAACAGAGTTGAGATTGGGAGTAGGCCCTTACCCTTACGGAGCCACCCAGGAGTCCTTAGCATGCTAATTTTTTTAATGATTGCATTCAAATCAGGGAAATCCGCAGGCAGAGATTTCTTGGAAGCACTGTCCTTTGTGAAAGAAATAGGTATTTAGGGGCACCTGGGTGGCTCACTCCTTAAGGGTCTGCCTTAGGCTCAGTCCTGGGAAGGAGCCCCACATCTGGCTCCCTGCTTGGCAGGAAGCCTGCTTCTCCCTCTCTCGCTCCCCCTGCTTGTGTTTCCTCTCTCGCTGTGTCTCTGTCAAATAAATGAAATCTTAAAAAAAAAAAAAAGTTATTTAAATATGTTGAAAGAGGGTACAGGGTGGGGGGTGGGGCTAGTTGTTAATAGTCATTAAGTATTGCCACGTTATAGGTTTTGCATTAAGACAATTACAGAAACCAACTGATGGGTTGGTTTCCCTTGGCAGAACTGAATACTTGGCTGACAAAAAATGGGAGTTACTGAAGTTCTTATCAACAGTTTGGTTAGGCTTCTAGTGTGAAAAGTTCTAGTAGGTTTTTAAAAAAATTTATTTTAAAAAATATACTTAGTTAAATTTAATTAACATATAAACGAATTACTGGTTTCAGAGGTAGAGGTCAGTGATTCATCAGTCTTATATAATACCCAGTACTCATTACATCATGTGCTTTTCTTACTGTCCATCACCCAGCTCTAGAAAGTTTTTCATGAACACAGACTGAAAAAAAGAATGAAGAGTCGCACCTATCCAGATGTCGTTAGATGGAATAGAAGCTGAACTCTTGCTTATTCCTTCAAACTAGGGGGCTCTGTTTAACTGCATGTTCATTATTTGAGTCCCCATATAAATTAAATTGTAGGGAAGTGAAATACAGCATTTTCATTGAACATCTACTTACAAAATTAGTCTACAAGTATTTCTCCCTGATTGATATTAGCATTGTGAATTATATCCAAACCAATTTGTTGGTAATTTTCATGGCAATGTAGCCAACTACACAATGTAAATATATGCAAATGCAATTTTAAGTTTCAGGATTGTACAAAGTCAATGAAAGTACTTTTGGAAAACTGCTCAAATCACCACAAAAGCCTCTTTTTTCTTATAGATTTCATTTGTCAGAGAGCGAGCGAGCACAAGCAGAGCAGCAGCAGGCAGAGAAGCAGGCTCCCTGCTGAGCAAGAACCCTGTGGGACTCTATCCCAAGACCCTGGATCATGACCCGAGCCAAAGGCAGATGCTTAACCTACTGAGTCAATCCCAGGCAACCTCCAGAAGTTATTAGATGAGTTTCTGGTAGAGTTAACTCAATTAAAAATTGGAAGAAAGAAAATTTATATGGATGCCATAGTAGATGCCATAGTAGCTTCAAGACAAATTATCTGAATACCTGGTTAATAAAGATCTTTGGGAAAAAGCCCTGGAATATTTTTGCAAAAATGACCAACTCCATGATTACAGTTTGTAAATCAAAAGTGAAATAGACATTGTTATCTTACATTTTAATGGAGAAATTGTATTCTGCTCCTCAAAAAATTAATACGTGATTAAACTGAAATTCAATGAGCTGTTTCATATTAGTGTAGATTCTTCCACTCTCTTTTTAAAAAGTATGTATGTATTAGTATGTCTGTAAATGGATACCAAGTTTTCTGAAAACTTTTTCTACAGAATACTGTAGCCCCAGTCATTGACCGTGAAAAAAAGGAACCCATAGTTGTACAGAATATTCTGTTTCCCACTCTCAAGTAGTCTCCCTTCTGCTTTGTGCCCAAAAGGTGAATAGGGAGGAGGGCTGAGGGACATTAAAGGAGATGGGGAAATGGAGATAGCTATTTATTCTGGGTCTCTCACCTCCCTTCTGCAGGATTGCCACAAGTTAGTTGGCTATCTTCCTACTAGAGTCCCAGCTTCTGTGAGGCAGTGCTCTCCATTTAGCTGTTCTCTCCAGTTGTTAACTGCTCCCCCTTTCTTGCCTCTTTACGCCTGAATTTGGTAAGAGTACTGCATTCTCCCTTGTTGGTTTTCCTCTATTAAATGTTCTCAATTGTCCACTGTGAATGTACCATCTGTTTCCCTCTGGGAGCTTACTGAATAGTTTATATTACGCTCTTGGAAAGATAAAAAAAACTCACATTAAAGGCATCAAATAATATAGCAATATAAATAATATCCAAGTTTAGGTGCTTGCCAAACTATGGCACCATTTTTCTAAGAATATCCTTTGAACATTTTAGATTACAAAATTTGCCTTAAAACATGCCAAGCCAAATGTCACGGTTTATAGTTTTGATGAAGGGTAATCATTATAAATATCTATAATGGTTCTGTCCTTTGTGTGGAACACTGATGGGCTGAAGGTCTACAGAGATATATAAACCTAAAGCTCTTAGTCCATACCATTGATGTGTCCCAAATGGCTGTGCTTTTTAAATTCAGCTTAAAATTTTCATAGTCCAAGTCTCTCAGTATTAGGTTGACAAGCATATCTTGCCCATGTGCTTCTCTCCCCATGCTCTGCATCTTATCTTCTACCTCCAGTCTGGCAGGAAACCAAATTACTAGTACTGGCTAGAGTTACTGTCAAGTAAGATTAAATAGGCTTAAATAAACACCTTTGATTCTCTAATAAGCACACTTGCATGCCTAAACTTCATGACATCTATTTTGATTGCTTGGGAACTTTATCCCCTGTGCTTGATATTTCAGTTATGTGGGATGTTACTGTGAATATACTCTTTAAAAAACAAAATTTACTTTAGGGGTACCTGGCTGGTTCAGTGGGTAGAGCATGTGAATCTTGATCTTAGGGTTCTGAGTTCAAACCCCATGAGCACAGAGCTTACTTAAAAAAAAGTAAATACGTTTACTTTATAAACTCTGATGTGGTAGCAATTACTGCTGTGTATTTCTAGTTTTTCAGGACAATAGGACTGCATTTTTTTGTGCTGGTGGCTGTGATCAGTTCCATCCAATGAGTTGGATATAAGTGTTATGTAGGATTTCTTAGTCAAGAACTTAATTATCAAAGCCCTTTTGTCACAACTAGCAGTTCTAGAGATGCTCCATTAGCTTGGGTGGGTGGATATGAAGCTTATGTAAGGAATATCTAAATTATTTCCAGGGTTGGTGGTTTCTGCAGCATTATCTTAGCCTACCCTGATTTACTTAAAAAAAAGAAAAAGGGATTTTATAAAAGGAAAAGTTTCAGTCTAAGTGAAGAAATTTACACAATCACGACTTCACACTTTTAGAGTTCCATAGGCAACTGAAGAACTCCTAATACCTTTAACAACTGATTACATTAAAAAAGGTCAGGCATATGTAGTCATAGCTGTTTCTAGTAGTCACAGGTTTGAATTCCTGCATTTATTTATTTATTTATTTATTTAAAGATTTTGAGAGAGTAGGATGAGGGACATGGGAAGGACTCTCAAGCAGACTACCTGCTGAACATGAAACCAGACCGGGGGCGGCCCTCAATTCAACAACTCATAACCTGAGCTGAAATTGAAGTCAGACACTCAACTGATTGAGCCAGCCAGGTACCCTAAATCCCTGCATTCTACTTATCAGAGAGTCAGCTAACTGGAGGCTTATATTCCTTATGTATAAAATTGGAAAAATACAGACTTTTAAGACAATCAAATAATGAAATTTACTTGACAGTAAGATCCTTAATGAATGGTAGCTATCACAATAGCTATATTAATTGGTTAGTTTTGCTTTCAACTAAAGGATTACATTGTCTCTTATGATTCAGTAATCACATTGTCAGCATTATGATTCCTGGAGACAGGCCTAGTCAACTAGTCACTATTCACATTATTCTATTGACAGAAATTGTTACCCAAAACCAAGTAACCAAACTTTCAAACAACCCCTGATAACTTCTTATATTCAAGATCTCAACTCATTATTTCTATTTTATTTCTTATTTGATATAAGGAATCTCCCAAAATGTATATTGGGTATTTCTATAATTAGTTATTTACAAGACACAAAATATTTGGATAAAAAGATTTCATCATTTGTATACTGTACAGATGAGGTTTATAAATTGATTTTAAGCACCATATATATACAATCCAATACTGCAAACCAACAATGTTTCAAACTTAAGATGTTTCATTTATCATGATGGCACCTCCTCTTAATAAACAAATGCTGTTTTATGGGCTGTATAATAGCAATTATCATTTAGTTATCAATTATACAAAATTATCAAATTATCTTCAGGGGAAGGCTTAGTTTAAAAAAGAACAGAATAATCAAAAAAACTCAGGTTAAATAACTAGTCCCAATTATAAAACATGTAAGATTATAATAAGGGTCTCCAGAGACCTCTGTATTCCTTTTGCCTTGGCTCAAAGTTTCAAGAAGGGTATATATTAAGTGCTAAACTGGCACAAAGAGATGGAAGCAAAAATCTTTAAAACACAACATGGAGTAGCATTTTTTTGAGTCTTACTCAGTTTTAACCACTAAAACTATTAAATCAGACAAGGACATCTGTCCCTTTTGGATTAACATGAGCTATACAAAGGAAGCACTTTAGATTACTGGAAGAAATTTAACATTTATTAAGCCCTCATGTGCCAAACATTATGTTCAAACATCAAAACCTATAAAGGCATCCATTACTTGAAATAAGAAAATGGGCTCAGAAGCTGCTCAAATCAAGTTATTATTTGGTGGAACTGAGCTTCAAATTAAGGCCTTCCTCCATAGTTTCTCAATACAGCATAGTACACAGGTTTTGAAATTATTTAAACCTTTAAAGTCTATAATGTAAAGTACTTTTAATATTAAGCAGTTCTCATTACTGTAATAAACTGTGTTGATAAAGAGCTTACTAAATGTCAACTTCATTAATCCTTCATTTGTTAAAAAAAGGGACATACTTCAAATGGCACTAAGTAAAGCATAATTCATTTATATTATTTTCTACAAAATAAGTTAACTTTAAGCCAAACAATTTCAATGATGATAAATGCATTTCATTATTTATTTAGGTTTAAGCTCTCGCACTAGTTTTTTACAAGCTGGTGAACACTGACAAATTATTTCTCCCACAGAACTATAACCACACATTCCCAGACAGTATAAATATATGGTTGAACTAACATTAATACACATCACCATTTTATCAATTACATAATAAAACAAATTATCAAGTATCCAAATATTAAGTTACACAGCTCAAAAGGCATATAAAATATCAGATGTCTGCTCAATTCATTAGCAGAAACCCACTTTTTTTTTTTTGCAAGAGAGGTTGGGAAGAGAAGGAAAAAAAAATCACACTTCAAACAAAAACAAGTTGGTAACTTCAGATAAGAAAAAAAATTACAAGAATTTCAGAAATTTTATGATTAAGAATTGTTTTAGCTACAATAACAAAGCATCTCTACCTTTTAAAAAAATATTTACTAAATTAAAGAGCATATTCTACATGTTCTGCACAAGACAAAGGCAACATTTTACTAAAAATACTTAATAGCTCCCTCCCGTTCTTTTTTCAGGCCCTCCCTGTAAGTTGCACCCCAAAGTGCAAACATTAAAATTAACTGTAAGGCTTTTTTGTCTGGAGACATTAAAGACATGTGCTTCTGTACAACGCAGATTTTCAAAATGGAGGTTTTCCTTAACAGCACAAAATGAAATTTGTAGAAAGACATGAAATAATCATTTTAAGACTTGGAAAAAAAAAAAAGTTGAGCAAACCTGATGTATACTGGTATGAATGTGGGAGATGTAAACATAAAGTGAGCAGGCAAATAACCATACAGGTCCTAATTTCTACGTTTGAAATGACTGAAGGAATAAACCACATAAGGTCCAGAGTGTTCATAGTTCCTGGGATTTTAGTTCTGTATGATACTAAAAATATAGAACAGGCATTGTGCTGGGTATTTTGGCACCTAATCTTTCTAAATTTCTTATATATTGATAAGATTCTGGCATGGGAATAAACTTAAGGACATAACTCAATACTGCATGATTTCAGGAAAGGTCAATTGGTACATGTGATAAGCACATTTTAAATGTTGTAAAGCAAGAATCTTTTGCTAAGTGTCCAAATAGGATGACTGTAACCCAAACATAGAGGTTGCAATCCCGTCAAAATTGTGGCCTGATAAAACTGCTTTCCAATACTCCTATGGAAGCTTCATTAGACTTCATCACCAAGCCAAGACGTTGGCTACTATGTATGACAAATTAGGTCCTGTTTCAAGTTCCACTTCCAAGGCAAATGACATCAGGCACCCCAGTTTTATTGAACGCAACAGTTGTTTCTATGACCATTGGAGTCTTTGAAGCGCAGCCGCATTTTAGGACGATACTTCTCCAAATACAAAAGCTGCTTGCTGTTAAAAGCTCCTCGCCGCTTTCTAGATGAAAAAAAGCAAACGATGAAGTTACTAAAGCAAACTCCCTCCATATTACCGTTTACTATGCTACAGACAATTTTAACCATCTCTTGTGGCAATTTATCTTTTGATTATTATGCTGCAACTTAATGCTTAATTTACAGATAGGCACACATGTGTAAATGGAAAAAGAATACTCTAGAGTCCTAAATCTTGAGTGTTGATTACAACAGTCAAAACTTCTATATCCCTTATATGAGATCTGAGAAAAGACAATTTTAGAATCTCTGTAATATGAGCATTTACAAGGAGTGTAAATGAGGTCCTATTTCCTGGCTTTAATACTATCTTAAAAATGAATGTAATGGTTAGATGGGCTATGGCGGGGGTGGGGGGGTGGAGTACTGTTTCTGTAATGATAAAACCCACTGATAATGAAGAAATGAAAATTCATTATACACTTACTGTCTTATGAACTGTACTGCATCTTCATATTTCATTCCACCTTCAATTAATGCTAGGGCAACAAGCACCGGAGCTCTGGTAAGAGTAAGAATTTTGATAAATTCCTTTTAACAAAGTCAAATTCTGGAAAATTCAATACCCCATTCATTCCCTAGGTGGTACTATTTACCACCTTTCCTATGTAGTTAATATCTTACAGTAAATGTTGACTTGTTAAAAAATTAATAAAGCATCACCATTTCCCTACCAAATTAGACCTTTACCTAGACTCAAAAATAAACTATGCCCTTAATTGTTACAAGTCTAGAAATTAAGACTTGTATTATTCAAGGGCAGTCTTATACAGCTAGAGAGGGAACACAAGCAGAGGGAGTGAGAGAGGGAGAAGCTGGCTACTTGCCAAGCAGGGAGCCCAATGTGGGGCTTGATCCCGGGACTCTAGGATCATGACCTGAGCCGAAGTTAGATGCTTAATGACTGAGCTAGGTACCCCTCGAGGGCAGTCTTAAAAAAAATTTAAGGGGGTAAATCTTGATAAATACAGATAATTTTTTTTTCTGAATCCAAGCAGTAAAAAGTTATTTCTTATTTAAGAAAAAAAAATTTTTTTAAAGGTCATTAATTCCGTTTCCTAAAGATCTTCTGGCAATGCTTGCTTCCTTTTTTATTTTCAGTGAGATTGTGACATAGTTACATGTGACACCCCCCCCCCCCCCCCGACCAGAGCCATCAATGCTCATTTTACTTTTCCCCGTTAGAAAAGACTCTTCTTTTGGTGGTGGGGATGGAGGGCAATGATAGTGAGTTACAAATCTGGATACAAATATTTGGGCATTACTGGGTAATGAGTTCCCACTGAATCGGAATCTCCAGGATCAAGAATGCTATCAAAAGTACACCACATGCAATTCAAACCACCTTAGAAATGATTCGTAATTCTTTTTCCCAATGAGCTTGGACAATGATTCTAGCAACATTGATATAAGCTAGCACACACAATTAATTCTATAAGTAATTGTGCCCACAGAGACAAGTGTAAATCACAACTACAGCATTTTTTAGCTCTAGCTGTATCAGAGTACATTATTCTATTACATTCATCTACCTTTAAATTTAGTTTAATATGTAACCTAACAAAGCAAATTGACTCACAAAGTGATAACTGAATCTTTCTTGGACTCAAAATCAAGTTTTTACTAGAACAAAGACCAATATCATTAAATGGATTTAAGAAATTCTCTTACCTCCCAAGGCCTGCAACACAATGCACAGCAATACAACAACCAGGTTCTTCACGAAACTTAATTTTTACAAGACTTAACCAGTCATCAACAATCTGGTTAGATGGTGGGGCACCATCATCAAAAGGCCAATCCTAAGTCAAAAGAATAAACATTTTAGATTTTTTAACATAAATGCCAACTAATAATTCTAAATCTCTAACATTCAAATATTTCAAAAGCATTTTAGTATGCTTAAACACGTGTTTTATGAAATCCCACTGTCAATGAAATGCAAATAAATGCTGAATCTTTACAAAGATCTCATTACTTCAAAGCTTTGCTTAGCTTTCATCTTTATTTAAAAATTAAGATGCTGCATACTTCTGTAGTAACTTTAAAAAACTCAAGCTTTTTGAAGTTGGTCATTTTGTAGCACAGTATCAAAGACATAGAAACTATTAAACACTTACGAGAACATGGATGCCTTCTTTCTCCACAAGAGTAGTGTCGTAAGTTGCTTCACATACTCTTACTATTGTTGTAACTCCATACTTCTTAAGTTCCTGGATAAAACATACATAAAAAATACTTAATGAAGTCTTTATAACCATGATAATATTGTTCACAAACTGTACAAAAAGTACTGCTAGTTAACAGAAAAATCACAAAATAGATGGAATAACCTATGTATGTTTGGAAAGTAAAATCTTGTTTTATTTTTATTTATTTATTTATTTTTCACACCACCCACATTTACAGCTCAACTCTGGGAAGTGAAACCCTGCTTTAAATGACAACAGTGGAATAGCACAAAAGGGGAATATTAAACATCACATGTATTTTTAATAAATGAAGTCAAAAAAAAATCCCATAGCCCTTCATACATGGAAGGTGTTTATAGTCATGGTAACACCAACTAGATGAAGATGCACTAACAAAAGAGAGAAGCAATTCAGAGACAAAGGTAAATAGCACCCAAAGGAATCACTCATGACTTGACTTGATTACATTAACTCCTTCAACTTTTGCTCCCTGGAAGAACACACTGTAATTTAGAACCTTGAAAGTATATTCAAAGACTCTAAAATCCTGTAAGTACAGCGTAAAAAACCCCACACCATTTAAAACTACAAGCTTTAAGACTCATAATCCATTATAACTAATTATAATAGCTAAAAATTGGCTTCTAAGCATCAAATAGGGTCCAAGACATTAACTAACTTTGGTTCTAGTATTAGTCATTAGACTAAGAAATCTCTACATGGCAGCCTTCCTTCTATAAATTTCTATAAGTGAGAATCATAATGTTAAACTGCCCTCACATAGACTTAAATAAGCAAACTGTGAGGCATGAACAATTAGGTGATCTTATTACAAATCCCAACTAATTCAAGTACATGTTCTTTCTGAAATGTACAAAATAATTTTCCTGTAACCTAAAGAAGAAACTGGTATTTGATTTCTGGAAATTGAACAGTAGACACACCAACAAAATTTCTTTAAACTACTATTTATTTGGACTGATAAGAAGCCCCACCATTAAACTGCCATCAGTTTAAGATATTAAAAAGCATCAAACCTTACCTCTATAAATTTGTTTAAGGTCGCATTGGTTGGATTGTGTGTAATAAGAAATCTCATGTTCTTGTATGTGACTTCCACAGGAGCTGGGCGGTTCATTCGAGCCATGTTAATTTAGTTAAAAAACACTCAATAGGGTTATGAAAGAATTTAAAAAGTTGAATACAGAAATGACGCAAAGAAACTGAGTCTACTTCAATATACTCCACTTGAAATTCTCAGTGCTTTGAGTATGAAGTTGGGAGTAATGGGAAATGAAATGAACCTCCTAACAAGAAGCAGCAATTCTTCAATCCAGTAATACTGAGGCAATAGAAAGGAAGTGCACTGAGGTTTACCCCATCCAGGTCAGAACGCTTGTAAAATGCTCTGTGGATTTCAATTCAACACTTCTGTGTCCAGGTTAACCACTCTTATGGGGGCTTCTTGGTGGAGTAGTAATGAATTTCTACAGTTCACTTGTCTGCATAGAGGTCGTGCTGTGCCTGGCAGTAATCTCCACTGCCCTTCAGAAACTCCATAAATGTGTGACCAAGAACACCACAGAACTGCTGTTTAAAAGAAAAAAAGAGAGAGAAGAGAAAAAAAGTTGTTTTCCAATTTAAAGGAACATACTATGCTTCTGTAGTATTTAAGCGTACAACTACCTTTTCAAATTTGGGCCCAAGCCACCTTTTCGATTTTACTTAAACCACAAAAATAACAGGTGATTATAAATTAAATCAATAACCATAAAACAAGCATTCACAAGTAGATTACTTTAAACTGAAATTACAGAGAGAATACAGAGACCCCTCAAAGAATATCACTGTTAATCACTTACATATACTCTCCCATTAATCATTCATTTTAAATAGTTGGTAGCTTTACAATGTTATAAAATCTACAACTTTCTATATTGTGTTTCCAGCTAATAAAATATTTTTACATATTGTAAACTTCATGAAAACTCTGGAAGCTATTACTCCTTGCATAATTTACTTCTCTAAAAACTCAACTAAAGTTATTTATTTTTTTAAAATTATTTTTAAAGTAATTTACATCCAATGTGGGGCTGGAACTTAACCTTAAGATCAAGAGTCACATGCTCTACCAACTGAGCCAGCCAGGAGCCCTTCAACCAGTACCTTCTGAAGAGGGAGAAAAGAAACTTGTTTTCAAAATGCTTCCACATACACTATCTCATTTGATCCTTAACAACCTATCAATTTACAATTCTCTTTTACCAGATTTTCCTTATCTGAGTCTCTGGAAGTTAATCAACTTGATATATGAAGTATTACAAGAATAAACATGCATAAAGTTAAAAAAAAAAAGAAAAAAAAAGAGGATTTGTGAGTGCTAAGGAGTAAAGAAAGGAAGGAATAAGAAAACCGATAGGTAAGAAGAGTAGCAAGTGCCAGTCACTGTTCCAAACACTTTCTGTGTATTCTCAAGGGCAAATTACCAAATAAAATCTTTTAACCAAAAATTCCCCTGGTTTATACTTAGGCATTTTCAAAAGTTTAAATTAAATTCAAACTATCTGTTATTTTCATTTTGCACCTTTAAATAGCATTTTGCACCATGCTTGTTATAGTTTCTAGAATAATTCTGCTACATTTTGAAGAATTCAAATGGGTATCTAGCAGATGAGTGAAAAACAGCAAGTCAAAATTCCCCATTCATTTTTCTGTCAAAACAAAGGAACTAGCCTCAGGAGTCATTTCTTACAAGGTTGTCCCAGAAGAAAGAGGACTTTCATTATTCCAAATTTGTTCAAAGGAGCCCTCAGAGATTATTCCTTCATGTATTTGCTAGCTGGGTTAAAACATTAGTGACTACCATTAAGTAAACTTGGCTCTATTACAGTGAACATAGCAGTAATCTGGAAAATAGTCAGTTATACGTTCACCCGACATCCTAAATATTACTTCCTTAGACTAAAAAAAGTGAATTCTGGAAGCTTTTCCATAACATACAATGAATTAAAGAAGTCATTTGTAAAGCTGTTAAGTACAATGACTTGTAGCTTAGTATTCTGATTTCTGGATACTTTTTTCAATTGAAAGCAGATGTATGAGAAAGACAGTTATTCACAACACGACTTCCACATTTAACAGCTAAAATTTCTGTTACAGCTGAGTTTGGCCATATCGCTTCACATAAGCAAGTTATTGAGAAAGCAGAGAAAGCAACAGAAATAATTCACTTAGTGGAGCCATCCAGTGGCTGGGGGGGAACTTCCATTCAAAGAGCAGTGACCACAACCACCTAACATCTGTTCTGACCAAGACATTCCCTCATTACCAATTTCCGTGCCACAGGAAAAACTATCCACAATAGGCAGCTTGGAAATACCACGGCATTTCTTCCCCCTCCCACCTATCATTCCATAAAATCGTAATAATATACACGGGGTGGGGGAGGGGGACAATAAAGCAATTCCCGTGCAGAAGCTTAAGACAGTTCGTCAGACTGCAGAGTCAAAGCAATTAATCCGTATAATCACCCTCTGTCCAATAGTTCTTTGGAAAGTTTGTTCCAGATCTACTCTACCTTAAGTAATGTATCTGTTATACAGCAAAGATAAAATGCTGGTTTACTCTTGGCAATGACCTAGCTTTTTGGTTTTCAACTGATTTACTGCCATCAAACAAAATTCATATAAAGAGTAACGGGGGGGGGGCGCCTGGGTGGCTCAGAGGGTTGGGCCTCTGCCTTCGGCTCAGGTCATGATCTCAGGGTCCTGGAATTGAGCCCCCACATTCGGCTCTCTGCTCAGCAGGGAGCCTGCTTCCTCCTTTCTCTCTGCCTGCCTATTTGTGATCTCTCTGTCAAACAAAATCTTAAAAAAAAAAAAAAAGAGAGAAAAGAGAAACCGGAAGCATTGCCTCAGAACCTGGATCCCACGCAGGTAGACGGTTCCAACTACAGTGCAAATAACTTAATACTGCTGGAATGGCAGAAGGCTTCCACGGACAGAAGACTGGTTGGCTACTGTTGCCACAAGCCAAAAGCAGGCAACAACACATTATACCAAGGATTTCAGGAACAGTTCTAAATAGTCCCCGATTAAAAGGCGCCATCCAGGGCCCTAGAGATTGGCAGGGAAAGTGCACACTGGTGCCCGGCCGTGCACTCCTTCGCTTCTGTGCAACAGTAGTCCTGGCAGTTTCCAAGGTGCTCAGACCCAGACCATTTCTCCACCGACTTGCCCCGGAGAAAGGACAAGACTCGACTTGTTCCCATTATCCAGAGCGCGAAGTGGGGCGTTAAATCCGGAACAGCTCGAATTACCAGGTGGAGGCTGAGGGCGCAGGGTGGGGCAGGGAGTCGATCTCCTCACCTAGCAGAGCTTCGCTCCAGCCCCCGCCGAAAGCCCCAGATGGCCGCAGCTCCGCGCACGCGGCGGTGCGCGCCGGGGCCCGCCCGCGGCGCCCCCTCTCCGCGCCGCAATCACGGGTTCGCGCCGCGCCTTCAGTCAGGCGCGGACGCCGAGGCCATTTTGTCTGAGGCGCCGGTCGGGGCCACGGAGCACAGGGGTGGCTGCACCAGGCTCCTGTCCCGCGCTGCCCCCGAGCCCGGACACCTCTCGGAGACCGTTATCAGCCCCGCCGGCCGCCCCGCCTACCCCACGCCGGCCCGGGTCCGGTGGCGACCCAGCTGCCGCGCCCTCGCCGTATCCGGCTCCGCACTGACACGCGCAGCCCTTGCCCCACCCCGGGCCACGTCTCCCGCTTCCCAGGCGGGCCGCTCTCTTTCGGCCAAACAAAGGGGCCTCGGGACGCGGCGGAGCCCGGCGGGCCCCGGACAGGCGCGCCAGACCCGAGGACCATGGGCGGAGGCGGCGGTCACAAAGCGGCTTTTGTGCCGCCCCGCCCGGCCCGCTGCGGTGGCCGAAACCGCCCCCACCCGCCGCGCAGGCCCGGCCGCACTGCCCCCGCCGCCCCCGGCTCGGCGAGGACACGGAAGCCGGTGCCTCCGGCAGTCAACCGCCAACCGCAGGCCAGTGGACCCGAGCGTCCGCGTCCCCGCAGCCAGCCCCATCGCCCGGCCCCCTCCAGCCGGGGACACACCGGAACTGCGTGCCGGGGCGGCGGGGAGCGGACGCCGGGCTCCGAACAAAGGCGACGGTGGGGATGGGGGGGCGGTCGTGGAGCCCCGGCCCCAAAGGCGGCGGTGCGACGGATACTCACAGGAATATGTTTACTCATTGAAGATTGTGGCCTAATCATACAGCCGGTCCCGAGGCGGCGGCGACACAAGCGGCGGCGGTGGCGACGGCTGCAGGGCAGGGGGTAGCGGTGGTCGTCGCGGGGCGGCGGCGGCTTCACAGGCGGCGGAGGGGGCACCAGACTCTACCATGCAGTGAGCGGCTCCGAGAAGAGCGCGCTGGCCAGCCGGCCCGCAGTGCAGGGAGCCAATACGCGCGCCGAGGCGCCCTTGCGTCACAAGCCCTCCCTTTTATAGCCGGCGCGACGTGCGAACTCCCGGCCACCAATCGTGGCCGGGAACTCCCGGCCGAGCGCCGACGAGCGGGGGCGGAGGACCGCCCCCATGGGAACGTCACCGTGCGGCGGCCGCTGCCGGTGTGAACCGGTTGATGAATGGCGAAGTGCTGTAGTCGTAGCGTCTCCCGAGCGGGGGAGGGAAGGGGCTGTAGAGGGACTCCGGGGCAAACCAAACCTGGGTTAGGGAAGGGATAGGAGCGGAAGAAGATTGCAGTCTGTCGACTGGAAGGAATCACGCCGGAAACCCTAAGCTCTCATCGTTCCAACCGCCGAGGAGTGCACACATGTCACATGGGGGGCTTTGAAGTTGCGTCTACTTAAATTGCAATCCCTTTAGGGCCGGAACCGTGTCTCAGTCCCGACCCTACTTTAGTCTGCCTTAAGTCAAACCACTGTCCTCTTTGCCAGCGGTTTCCCTTGGCACCTGCGCCATTACGATCTCCGTCATCTAATATTTACGTCGCACGACTGCTGTAGTCGGTGACTCAACACGTTGAATGCCAGGGCCCTAGTCTTGGACTAAGTGAATATTTGTTGCCGGGGGCACTTTCCGGGGGGGGGCTTCCGAAACTTTTGCTATGGGAGACTGGGAGAGTACCTCGTGAGGCAGATAAAGCTCCAAGCTCCCTATAGTCTTTTTTTCGGTCACGCCTCCATACTACGTACGCAGGCAACTACAGTTGGCTCAGTTGTGGCATTTCGAAATAACTTGCATCCTTTGTACTGCTGCTCACTTGATATGTTGTCACAGATAATGAAAGGTTAGTCACTGCTAAAGGAAGCGTTTTAAAAATTAAGAATCTTTGGTTATGTCAAGGACTGCTGTAATTCTTTGCGTCAAAGCTAAAGGTTTTTTTTTTTTTTCATTTTCAGTTCTGTTGCTTCACTGTTTTCATAACAATTTAGGCCCTTAAGAAGTAAAGCCTTATCATAATTGTTTTGTGCTACCCAAGGGCAACTTTGTCACTTATGCTCTGGAAACCCTTTCTCCTCCACTTTATGGAAGGACTAAACAGGACTTTTACCTGCTTTGGAGAACTCGGTTTTCTGCGGACACTGAGGCCTTTTGTTTGCTGTTTTCACTGAGCAGTAGATTGGAGACGGCTTTAAGGATCAAATTGTGTTCTCAGTGTACTGCAGCATTTTAGGATTTATTAGTACTTTAGAGGGCTTGGGTAGTTATTCAACATTCTTGTAAACATATACTCTGTAAACAAAGTAAGCACTTTTGAAAAAAGGAATTGGGTCAGGCTTTTACAGAAGCAAAAGTAAAATCTTCATCTTAAAGAAATTACTTACTTTGGAAACTTTTGGATCTATCTAAATCAAGGGAAACTAAAGAGCTTGAGAAACATAATGTCCTTTTACAAATAAACCTTAAAAGGAGTAAATATTTTTAAATGTTATGACAAAAAAGATTAAAAAAAATATTCGGGTGGGAGGGGCCTTTCTAAGTAGGTTAGAGAATGCAAGTCAGAAAAAGATTTCATTATATATAAATGAAAACTTCTATATGACAAAAACTTTTGATAAAGTTAAAACATTAATGGTACACTAGGAGAAAATATTAATGGTGTGTCATGGGCAGAATTAACTTCATAATAAACAAAAAGCTTGACCAAAATATATAGTAGTATAGCTAAAAACAATCAGCTACTCTCACTCCAGAAGTTGGTTAGCACAGTGATGCTAATGGGAGTGGTGAAAGTTTTTCATGTAATGACTTTTCAAAAAATGAATTTGCTGGGACAAGATATAAATTCAACAAATGGTAAGCAGAGCCAAATTAGAAATTAGCCAGTTTTCTTGTAGAACTCGTGATGCAAGTTGCGAGCCATGTGATGCACACATCTTGTAATTACCGCAAGTCGTGCTGACATGAAGTATCCAGTCAGCTATGCTCATCAAGCTCTAAAAGCTAGGCTCGATCTCACAAGTGCATTCATTAATCAGCTTCCAGAGGTCTTAGCCTCCCAAGTGAGTTACCACCTTCTCATACTTTGAAAAGGACATAGTTCAAGCATGAAAAAGTAGAGAAAGGTTTTGCCATTGAGAGAAAGGACACACTTTAAATAAGATATAAATATGGTCTTGCTGACAAAGCTGGCCAAATTCTCTCAGAGTAGTCCTGGGCCTGTCACTCTGGCAGCTGCCATGTTTATATGTATTCTGTGCCATGGTGGTTCACTGCAGTACTGAGGGTGTCTGGTCTACTCAGCCCAAAGGTTTAAAGATGCTGATTCTAAGAGAACAGTAGTCAATCCCAACATGGGTCAGGAGACTCCTGTGGTCTGAAGACCTACTAACATCCACAGATTTGCATTTGGAGCATCAGCACCTACACTTATTAGCAGAAGGTCTCCAGCCTGAGCAAATATGCTAGCAAATAGTGGTCCAGGACATCCAGAGGTAAGAAAACCCAATGCCAAAAACCAGTGCTTACTCCAAGCTTCAAAAAAAGCCCTGAGATGGGAGACTTCTCCTACTAAACAGGATGCCCAGCTATGAGTTCCGTTTCTCAGCGAAACATGTCCTTGAGTTCATCACGGTAGGCAGGAGTTTTTGTCAGTGTATTCAAAATGCAAAATCTAACAGTTGGGTGATAATGACTATGAGACAATTATGAAGAAGATCCTTATGGAGGGTGAAACACTGCAGAAGACAGCAAATCAGCAAATTCTGATAACGGTGAACAAAGAAATCCTTACAATGGCAGCAGATCTAGTAAACATGGAGGGATTCCAGTTATAGCAGACATATGAAAAAAATGGAGGATTTCATCCCTTTCAGTCTCCTCAGATTGATTGAGACTACAGAATGATATAATAGTATAGCTATGAGGAAGTCTGATTAAAAAAACGTTTAATATAGTATGTATATTACCATTGCAATGATAGAAAGATCAAATGTGACAATACTAACCCAGAAAGAAGCAGTAGGTTGTAAGGTATAATAATATGCCAACTGTACTTAGTTAGAGGCAAACACCGCAGTGGTGTCTGGATATCAGTGCAGAGGGCAATCTTAAGTATTCCCTAAAAATTCAGGGGCACAACCACAGTCCCTACCAACATTGTTAAAGTTTACTTTTCTTTTGCTGTTACAGAACAGCCTATTTTATTTTATATCTAACATTAATCTTCTTGTGTGATTGTAAAAAATGTTAAAAAATGTAGAGTACATTTACAGTTCTGTGAACATAAAACTGTCAACACAAATGCTTAAAACTAATGCTTTATGTTAAAAAGTTTTCATCCCTTAAAACATTGATTTAAAGTTTTATGAAGTCTTTTTTGTATCTATATATTTCTGTGTACTTATTTTATTGAGATATAAATGACATACATCATACTAATTTCAGGTGTTCAAGTTTATGATTCAATATTCATGTATATTGTGAGATAATCCTCACAATTAGTCTAGCTAACGTCCGTCCCCATACATAGTTACAATTTTTTTTCTTGTGATGGGGATATCAAGTCTTTTTAAAAAGTTTGATGACACCAAACACCAGTGCTACATCATCATTTTTGTGGGAATTTTAAAACACAGAGATCTCCAACAGGAAATTAAGCTTGTCACGACAGGCTGTTCAAGGACAAAGTCCATAGGCCAATAGCTATACTTGGTCTGTTGTGTTTTGTAGACATCAGACATAGAAACTGCCAGTTACTGACCGAAGTGGGTGCTAAAGATGTAAATATCTTTAGATAAATGAATCCTGCTGGATTAGAAATCAAAATTTTATTAAGTCATCAAACCCAATCACTAGAAGCGATGTTTTCTCAGTAAAATTAAGGTAGTTTTCAAACAACTTAAAAAAATTGTCCGTTAAAAAAATAATTCTCTCCAGTTAATCTCTAGCATGTCCATTTTCTATGTCTCATTTTTCATGACTAATTTTAATCTAATTAAATATAAACCTGGAAATTGCTTAGGGAAGTCTTCAGATCAGAGGAAAATGTGTTTTCACCTTAGAAACCCTGCCACTTAATGCTGTAGTATTTATTTCTGTGGAATTACATTACAATGTGATGGGCAGATTAGTCAAAAGAAAGTTTCCATTTGCATGTTGAAATGAACTCTTTCCTTGGGACACTGAATAAAGGATTTATGAACCTATAATAATTCATAGCATTTTCATAGCATGCCATTATTATGACTGATTCACATACTGTTACCTGGAGGAATTTAAGAAAATTCTTATTTTTAGTGAACTTTGAAAAATTTCTTTTGTTGTTCTAAAGTCTGAACGAAAGTTATTTGGGAATTGGAAGTCAGAACAGCTGTAGTTTCCATGTAATTGTTTAGAACATATTGAATTATGCCACAGTCTTGGGTGAGTAAAAAATTGCTTGGGAAAGGAGAATTTAATCTGTCCAGAGAAAAGGAAAGGAGTATAAATAAATTTTAAAGGTTGGTTATGCATGCTATGGCAAAGCTGTCACTTGACAGGTTTAATTTACAGAGTTGGCATTTAGGCTGCAGGTAATCCAGACAGACACTGACCTAAGCAGCATTACTGGGATAAGCCTTACATAAGGAGAAATGTTCGTGAACAGTTTCTGGCAAACACAATAACATTTATTCAACTAAAAGCTAAAGAAGTCATACT
The DNA here is from genome assembly GCA_004023965.1 of Spilogale gracilis. NCBI lineage: Eukaryota > Metazoa > Chordata > Mammalia > Carnivora > Mephitidae > Spilogale > Spilogale gracilis. Next base: position 49,224 of record PITA01001703.1, on the reverse strand, counting down.
TTTTTTTCTTACTCCAACGCAGATTTTTTTTTTTTTTTTAACTTGAGCATTTTGGACAAACACTGCTCTTTTAGTGCATTTTCATTGGAAGATAAGAAGTGAAAAAAGTAAAATGAGTCCCAGGAAAATGAATACCATATGATTTCACTTATATGTGGAATCTAAAAAACAAATGAACAAACAAAAGCAGAAGCAGACCCAGAAATACAGAGAACAAACTAGTGGTTGCTAGAGGGAAGAGGGTGAAGGGTGGTGAGAGGTATAGGCTTTCAGTTATGGAATGAATAAGTCACAGGGACAAAAGGTAAAGCATAGGTAATATAACTCAATGCTATTGTAATTGTGTAGTTTGGTGGCAGATGGTAGCTACACTTGTCAGCATAGCATAATGTACAGAGTTGTAGAATCACTATGTTGTACACCTGAAACTAATTAATGTTGCATGTCAGCTATACTTCAATTAAAGAAAAAGAGGAAAATTAGTATAGAAGCATTTTAAGATTTCTTCTAGTTAAGGACAGTTGTCATTATATGACTCTCGAATTCTCAGACATATTAATAGACACAGTAGGTGTCTCAACTAATATTTGTTTGGATCTTATCATGTTACTTTCTCACCTAAAATCCTTTTGGGGGACATTCCATTCCCAGTTTTCCTAAATTTTCTTGGCAATCTCCTTTAACAATGGTGTTCACTAGAGAGTTGTCCTAGGGTCTCTTTTGGCCCCATTCTGCCTGCTCCCTGGGGTTTTCACCTACTCCCATAGCTTTGGTTGTTGATTTTCCCCTCCCTCCTCAACACTTACTTCATTCATTAAATTCCTAGCATGTACCGAGTGGCACTCTGCTGTCATGAAGAACAGCATAAACATCGTTTTTCCTCCAGTAGAACTTATACACAGACGAGGAAACAGAAAATAACAGTGACTAAGCAAAGCATATAATTATAAGTTGTAATATGTGCTGTGAAGGAGGTAAGCAGAATAGCTGGTGGGGTGACTGACTTTTAGACAGGGAAGTCGGGGCAGCATCTCCCAGGAGACCCAGACCTAGATGACAAGAATTAATCATGGAAAGAGGGAGAGGAGGGGAGAGATACTTTTGGTGGAGGAAATGGCAAAACAAATACCGAGGTGAGAAGAGCTTGGTAGTGTTCAAAGAGATGAAAGACCTGAGGAACTGCAGTGAAATAAGAAAGCTGGGAGTGAGCCTGGAGATCTGGTAGGGACTAGATCATGCAGGTCCCTATAGGCCTTGTTAAGAATTTGGATTTTAAAGATGATGAGCAACAGCTGTTTAAAAGGAAATATATGTTTTAAAGAACATAATTTCTCCTATTCTGTGGAGTATGGATTGGAAGGAGTCCTAGAGTGGAATTAGTGTGATGGGGTCAGAGACTCGAGGTTTCCTGTCTTGTTAAATGGGGGACAATAATGTTGACTATCAGAGGACAGTAGCAATGGACAAAAGTGGCTGGATCAGAGATAGAAATAGAACTGAAAAGACTTGAATCACGACATGCCCCATGGCTTCCAGAAGTTTTTGTTAATGTCCCAACAAGGACATAAGGCCATTATCATAAGCCTGTTTTGCACTATGATGCTGAACTTTGGGGGCACACTGACATAAAGTTTGATAATCCACATGATCATTTTCATTAACACTATGTGAAGGACACACTAGAAGCTTAAAGGAAATAAAGGTACTCAAAGCATGCTTGGAGAAAGGCACTATTTCTGAAGATTTTAAGGAACATTAGTAGAGTAGGAACTCCTAAAAATTGTATATTTAAGTTTTCAGAGAACAATCAAACCCCTGATAGGTAACTATAATAGGAAGAAAAGCATGGGGTGCATGGGTGGCTCAATTGGTTAAGCACCCAAGACTTGATTTTGGCTCAGGTCATGATTTCAGGGTCATGAGATAACTCTATAGTGTGGAGCCTGCTTAAGATTCTTTCTCTCCCTCTGTCCCTCCCCCTGCTCTCTCTCTTTCTCTTTCCCTCTCTCTCTAAAAAATAAATAAATAAAAGCTAAAATGTATTGTGCTCTTATTGCTTTTCAAGCTGTGCTAGATACACATTTGCATTTTTTCTTGAACTAGTCAGAAAAATCAGACTCTGAGAAATTCTTTAAAGAACCAGTGCATAGTAGGTGATATCACTTGAGATGTCTACATAATAGCATGTTCTTCAGATATTAAGAAGATCCTTTAATGACCTTAACATGGAGAAAATACTTTGTAATGTTAAATAAAAAGAAACAGTAAGCGAGTTATATAGTTTGTATGATTACAACTATGTAAAAATACCAGTTAAAAATAGAAAAAAGATAAACCAAAATGTTAACCATGTCATGACTGACATTTAACTGTTATGCAGGTATCACTGAGAGATGGGATGAACAGTCTTTTTCTTCTTTTCTACTTTTTAATTTCTTTCCCCAAATGCCACTCTTATCACAGGGGGAGGGATCAAATGAATGTTTAAAGGAATTTAATCATATCTAATAGTCTTTTTCGAAGATTTTTATTTATTTATGTGAGAGAGAGAGAGCACCGGAGTTGGGGAAGGAGGGGCAGAGGGAGAGGGAGAAGTAGACTCCTTGCTCCCTCCATCGCAGATCCCAGAAATATCTAAAACTTGAGTCAAGGTGACTTGAATATGATCTAAGGGAAGTCATCCTGGAATGCGTAAGCTGAAACAGAATCAATTTTTTTGTATCTGTCCAGAAGAAGATTTTGAGAACAGAAGGAAGATGATGACTAGGTATACAGAAGAGCAAAGTCTAAAGATTTGAAGGTTGTCAGTGCTTATCCAGCTTTGTCTAGGGAAGCAGCACCGAATCTGTGCACCATAATCATGCTGGGTTGTAGAGATATATATTATTATAGGATGGTGTTAATAATATCAACTGACATTTATTTAATGCTTACTATACACTGGGTGCTGCATTAGGCACTATATTAATCCTTTTATAAATATGTCCACATTGATATTATTTCCATTGTAAAAATTAGGACATGGAGCCTCACAAAGTTTCAGGTCACACAAGTATTACATGATGCAGTTGGGATTCAAATCTCAGTGGCTTCAGTGCAAGAGTCCCTGCCTCCACCACTCTGCCAATCTGCTCTCTTTGCCGTGAAATCTCCCTTTAAGGTTTTTCCTTCCTGCCTACCTCCCTCCTTTTCTTTCTTTTCTTTAATTCCTTCCTTCTTTTCTCCCTTCCTTCCTTCCTTCCTTCCTTCCTTCCTCCCTCCCTCCCTTCTCTCTCTCTTTCTTTCTCTCTCTCCCTCCCTCCCTTTTTTCTTTCCCTTTCTTTCTTCTTTTTCTTTCCTTTGTCCTCTTCTTTGTTTATTTCTTTTGCCCTTCTTCTTTGCTCAACAAACTTTTATTTTTACCTATTATTTTTAGTAATCTCTTACATCCAAAGTGGGGCTCAAGCACATGACCTCAAGATAGAGAGTCACATGTTTTTCCAACTAAGCCAGCCAGGTGCCCCTCAACAAACTTTAAATTGTTAATTTGGATTCCCACATATTCTAATCCTAGAAGGGATCATCCCATAGCTAATGAACTTGCATTCTGGTTTATATGTCATTTTTCTAGAGTTTAGTTTCAGTGAATCATAAAATATGATTATGTAGTAAATTACTGAAAACCCCATCTCTCATTCTCATGAATATTTCAAGACAAATGGTCCTCTAGATCAATGCTACTCAAAGTGTAGTTTGTGAACTGGTGCCAAGTATAGAAGAGAGAAGTACAGAAGTTGAGAGCAAGCATTTAAAAGCTTTTATAGCAATTTGGTAGGGTCATTTTATGTTTACTAAATTTAATTTTAAAAATAATGTTTGGGGGCACCTGGGTGGCTCAGTTGGTTAAGCGACTGCCTTCGGCTCAGGTCATGATCCCGGAGACTCCCCACATCGGGCTCCCTGCTCGGCAGGAAGCCTGCTTCTCCCTCTCTCACTCCCCCTGCTTGTGTTCCCTCTCTGGCTGTGTTTCTCTCTGTCAAATAAATAAAATCTTTTAAAAAATAAAAATAAAAATAATGTTTGTATTTTTAAGCATTTTAAAATTTTCTAATGCATGAAGACTACTGAAATTAGTTATAAAAAGCATTACATTACTGTGAGCACTTTGTTTAGTCTTTCATGAATGACCACTCCATGATATTTTATAATATTTTTATTTTTAGTCTGTCCGTCCTGGGTTGCTATCATCAGAGAGAAAGAAACCATTAATACTGTTTCTCACCTTCCTTCACTAAGCTTTACATAAGAACTATGGTTGTGGTTTTACAAATATGCAAACATTTTTATTACTACATTGCCCTTGTCAGGACAATTTAGAGGTACTGTAGCACACTTCCACAGACTTCAAAAGAGACTGAAAATATTATTTATAATAATGATGGTTAGGAAAACTATGTCTGCAACTTATAGATCAACAAATACATTACTTTTTACTGCTAATTAAGCTTTTTTTCCTTTTAGGTAATATTCATTGTATAAAAATGAATTTATGGTTTTAAAAGTAATGATAGAAATGGATCTCTGTGGAATAGCTTTATACATTATTACTTCCCCAAATAACTCCATTTAAGTCCCAGCTGCTTACAAGTATCATCATGATCCTTTTAATTACTTTGGAATGGCTTTAAAAATTTGTTACAAAGGAGTAGTTATAGTTACAAGATTTTCTTTATTGTGTGATATTTGTAAATCTGAGTTCATTTTGATGAAATTGTGCTAGTTAATTCCCCACTAATAGACATTGTGAATAGCAATGGCTCATCTCTCTCCTGTGTTCTTTCTTTTTAAAAAGATTTTATTTATTATTTGAGAGAGAGACACAGAGAGAGAGGGAAGAGAGGGGCAGAAAGAGGGAGAGAATCTCAAGCACAGAGCCTGAGATAGACCTTGATCTGACAGTCCTGAAATCATGACCTGAGCCCAAATCAAGACCTGGCTGCTTAACCCACTGAGCCACCCAGTTACCCTTCTCTTGTTTGTTTCCTTCCTTTCTTCCTCTCCCCTTCCTTTCCTTCCTTCCAAGATTTTATTTATTTATTTGAGAGAGAGTGTGAGCATGAGAGAGAGAGAGAGAGAAGGAGAAAGAGATTATGAGCAGAGGGGAGGTGTAGAGGGAAAAGCATAGTCCCTGCTGAGTAGGGAGCCCAATGCAGGACTTGATCCCAGGACTCTGGGATCAACCTGAATCAAAGGCAGATGTTTAACCAACTGAACCACCCATGGGCCCGCCTTCTGTGTTCTTTCTACTAAGAAAGGGAACAAAGGGAGCAAACTTATCCATGCTGCCATAGAGTCTTACCTTGGATATGTCCTGACCAAACTTAATCATCCTGCAATATTTATTCAGTACTCACTACACGCTGGCTTCGTGATGAACACTTTATGAGCATTATCTGAGAACCTACTTGCCAGATGAGGAAACTCCTTTCTTTTCTTTTCTTTTTTTTTTTTTTTAAAGATTTTATTTATTTGACAGAGAGAAACACAGCCAAAGAGGAAACACAAGCAGGGGGAGTGAGAGAGGGAGAAGCAGGCCTCCCGACGAGCAGGAAGCCCGATGTGGGGCTCGATCCCTGCTCTCCGGGATCATGACCTGAGCCGAAGGCAGTCGCTCAACCAACTGAGCCACCCAGGCACCCCAAGGAAACTCCTTTCTTATCTTTATTTCCTTCGTGAAACTCTCTTGTTTTGCCTATGTCTCTAGGGACTTCAGAGATGGCTTGTCTCCCTCTACTTTCCTGCCCTACAGGTATTTCTAAGAATAATTATTTATTTCTTCTTTGGCATTCCCTTACACTTTACAGTCTCCGAGCTATTTAGAGAGGACATCTTTTGTCTCACCTTCCAAACATTCAATGATAACTAAAATGTGTTTCTAGTAAAGACTTCTCTCTTGAGTTTCAGATCTATATTTCTATGGGATAAACTCTAAGTACTTCATACTCAACATGGTCAAAGCTGAGTCAATAATCTCTTTCCTTCCCTCATGAGAACTGTTCATCTTATTTTGTTTTAATACCAGTGAGTTGCACCTCTGCTCCTCAGGTTCCCAAGCCAGAAACCTGGCAGTCATACTAGACTCCTCCCTTTTCCTCCTTTCTGTTTCATCGGCTACCAATTTCTATTGAGTCTATCTACTAAATATCTTGGATATTGTCCCTTTCCTTCTATTTTCTACTGTCAGTCTCCTTCTCTTCCTCCTTTTCTCCTTCTTTCTCTCCTTTTTCCTCTCTCACTACCTCCCTTAATTCCTTTAACAATATTTACTAAGTTGTATTGAAATAGCTTGATTGAAAAAAAAATAGCTTGATTGAATAAATTCTAGTCTTGTCTCCACATTATCCATCATGTATTTGTGCCATCCTCCTACTTAAAATCCTCCAATGACCCCCCATTAAGTTTTGGAGAAAATCTAAACATTTTAGCAAGATATTTAAGACACTCTAAATCATGCTTTGCCTTACCAGCCCTACCTTCTGCTCCACTGTTACTCTTTGAGCCTTTGAAACCAATTGTGATTTCCAAAAAATATATACCATGCTTTCTCAGACAGCCATGATCTGCAATTCTTTTTACCTGGAAAATTCTATTTCTACTTCCCCTAACATCTGAATATTAATTCCTTTTTTAAAAAAGATTTTATTTGAGAGAGAGAAAAAGAATGAGCGGGGTGAGGGGCAGAGGGAGAAGGACTAGTAGACCTCTCACTCAGTGAAAGTTCATGCAGTGCTCGATCCCAGGACCCTGAGATCATGACCTGATGCTTAACTGACTAAGCCACACAGGCGCTCCTGAGAACTAATTATTTTTGTGGTCTTCCCAACCTCCCCATCAATATAGATACTCTATCCCCTGTGCTTTCATAGTACCTTGTGCATACCTCAATAGTAGCCTTTATTGCATTATGGTAATCATTTTTGTAAACTCCATCTGTCTCCCTCATATCCCATGAAGATCTCCAAGGCAGAGGTCATGTCCTATTATTTTCCCCGTGTCTAACACAGTAGCTGGCACATGGTAGGTATTTAATGAGCAACTATTTTTTTTTGCTATTAGTATTTTATGCTTGATTTAAGGATGTTTGGAGGACAATGCTGGTGTTTGGTAGGCACAGGAACTCTGAGAAATAGGATCTGGCAGCAGACAATGAGATTAGAAGGTGAAATCAAGAAAGTGATGATGATAACAGGCTGACTTATCTTGGATAGTATCACCCAAGAGGACAGATTGTTTGCTATATTTTTATTTTTATTTTTTTTCTGTGTTTTAGAATTTCTCCTAAAAGACTGTAATTCACTTTTACATTACTGTTTAGAATAGTCTAACTGTTCATCCCTTGAAATGAATAACAAGGCAAAATAACTGACAAATAGTATCAGTGACTCAAGAGTAAATTATTGATCTAGTACAGATTCACCCAAAGTGATAGTGACATGCTGATCTCTTTGGCAGAGCCTTTGAACTGAGAATTCTAGACTTAACTTCCCCTCTAGTATCATCTTCAGTTTGTGTACTACAAAGCAGACAGAAACCAAGCACTTGAGAAATTATTTAACATGGCAAACCCAAGGCAGGTTTATTGTAATATCTCAAAATTGTTATATTGTATTAGTGTGATTAAACTTTTAGATTAGCAAAAAATGTGAAATTTTTTTTGGAATTTTTTTTTTGGACTAGCTTTTTGGAATTTTAAGGGAAATGTTTTCTTTGCTTTTATTTTGTTGGTTGTACCAAAGGAATACTAATTAATATTAAAGTTTAATTGTGAAGAGTATAGCACATGTTCAAGGTAATCTTTTTATATGCTGAAATTGCTGACCAATCAGTGATAGTGATGATTATTTAAGAATATTTCACAATATTTTTATTAAGTTTAAAAATTAAAACAATTCCATCCACTTTTATTATTTATTTATGATTTATTTACTTATTTATGGTTTGTTTATTTATTTATTTAAATCTCTATGCCCGACCTGGGACTGAAACTCACAAACTTGAGACCCAAGAGTCTCATGCTCTACTGACTTAGCCACCCAGGTGCCCCCCGATCTAACACTATTTCTAATAGTTTCCCATTAATTACACCCTTTCAGAGTGGGGAAAATCCCAGCCTGTGACTATTATACACATAGGGATTAATTCAGAGTGGCAAATATCTCGGGGAGTCGTCGCATCTTATTTAGAGTTTTATCCTGCAACCATGCCCAAAATTTATGGTATTATAGTAATCATTAAAAATGGCCTTTTGTGGTTCCTGCTTATTTTTTATTTTGGGGCACCTGGCTTCTACATGATAATCTTTCATTGGTAAGGGGCTTTTATCTTTTCAAAGCACTCTTAACCACATGGCTCAGGCTCTCTCTCTGCTTGCCATTGTCAGGGGGAAACAGTGAAGGGTTTATATCTGCACACTGTTTAGGAGACACTGAGATTCCAAAGCTGTTAGAATGATGAAAGGCAGGAAGTGCAGCAACGGGTTGGAGGAAAGAGTTTTTCTGAATATAAGAAGATGAAAGAAATTTAAAGTCATGTAAAGATAGAACTGGAAAGACCTGGAAGATAATCCAGTCATACCTCAGAGAACACACCTCTGGACAGGATAAAGGACTCATCCAAGTGCTCACAAATAGTGGTAGTCATCACAGAGCCAAGGGGAATGTCCTCCTAATAGGAATGTACCTTGCATTTCCAGGCACTTTAACTCCCCAAATACTTTCCTTTGTATTATCTGATCATATGCCTGACCTACTCTAGCCAGGCATTGGGAGGAGAATTGCTATCCCATCTTACATAAGGAGACATTAAAACACACTTAATAAATGAGCCAGTCAAAATTGAAAACTGCTCCCAGACTCATTCTTTCCATACGTTCAGAATTCACATGTTCCTTAAATAATGCTCATATCTTCTCTGGTGCCCTGGGTCCCAAACCCATTAGAGACACCTGGGCTTTTTCTGATTTCTTACAAGGTGGGATCCATGAATCTTAAAAGCTCTCAGGTGCTGCCGCTCTAAGATAGCCATCACTGCTGGGCAGAGTGGAAGCAAACATTTGGTAATATAAGGTAGGTATGTTACTTAGGGAGACAAAGTCATCCGTTTCCAGTACAGTGGGACACACAAACTTCTTTGTGGTTCCAAAAATTATGATTGCAGTGACAGCCACAACAGTAGTAGTAATAATTCTAGTAATCCAGGTCCTATGCCACATCTACAAATCTGTAACTAGACAGGAGAGAGGGGGACACTCTGGCTGACAGGAATTGCAAGGATTTTACCTACTTCAGGTCTAGATTTACTCTAATGAGTGTTACAAGAAAATCCAAGTCTTAAATGCTCTGATTTCCAGGGAACTTATCCAGGGTCCTTGGTCTGTATTCTGAAAACTCTGATTCAGTCTTTTAATGATGGAGATGGTTGCCATGGTGAGTCATACATGTACCTCCACTTTCTCGACAGGCTCTAAAGTTTCTATAGAGCCCATTCTCTCTGCTGAGCCAACTATGTTCTCCTTGGAAGAAGGGAGGATCAGTTAACACTATTTCTATTACTAGAAATAAACAGCAGTTGTTCTGGTAGTGAAGAGATGAAAAGAAATGGAGGTACAAGTTTTCTAGGAATACATGGAATAATTGCTGCTTTGCTTGGCTCTGTTCTAATATCAACCACAAGTTAACATCTTTAGCAGAAACCACACCGTGTATTTCAGAACTGCCCACACGGCCCCTAGAAACAATTTTATTCTTATAGGTTTCTGACAGGAATTTCTGTTGGCATTTATTATGCACTGGTCTAAGAGGTGGCTATACAACAATGACAAAGATGCTGTCCTCAAAAGTGACCCATATGTAAACAGCTGCAGTGCCGTGCAATAAAAGGTACAATGGAGGATTTCTATGAGAACCCTGAAGGGTGATACCAATTCTGCCTGGGGGGTTGGAATGGGGAGTAGATGTGAAGTCATGACAGTATTCCTAAAGAGGGACTAGAGTATAGGAGAAAGAATAGAAGAATTTTTGGTCCCCAATTTTGAACCACATACTCCCAGTATTATGGTAATTGGATAAAAAGAACATAATGGTTTTCATATGTGTTGAGTTTTCCAGAAGGATCAGAAACTTGACAGAAAGAATAGAGAAAAATTCTACTGTAATGAAATGTACTTGGAAAAAAAAAGACTGTAAGACTGAATTGTAACTAAATACATTTCTGGTGAGAAGAATGGGAAAGTCTTTTTATTGCCTCTGCTGAGAGAAGTCTTCCATCTGTCAATAGAATATTTGTGCTTCCAGTATTCTGCTTGGAAAAAAAAATTAGGGATACCTGGCTGGCTCAGTTGGTAGAGCATGTGACTCTTGATCTTCAGGTTGTAAGTTTGAGCCTCATGTTGGATATAGAGATTACTTAACATTAAAAATCTTAAAAAAAAATTAAATCACTGAGTTACCAAAAAAAAAAAAAAAGGTATGGCCTATGGAAGTTTCTAGGTTGATAACTGGAAATTTCCAGCTGTGCTTATAAGTTTCTTAAGGCCAAGGAATATGACATCATTAATTTTGATGACCTGCTATTATTCATTCTTATTTTCTGCTTTAAACAACTGTAACCATTACCTCTTTAAATATTTTGAGTCAAACAAGTTACTTGTATCCTATTATAATTACACTCCCAAGTGGGACAGTAGTCTACTTAGCGGTTCACACCATAATTTCTTCTTCCTTTCCCTTGCCCAACCACCTTCTGTGAATTTTAAATCATGCTTTACCTTTTTTTTTTTTTTGCTCTTCTACACAAAAACAGGGAATCCTAATTCCCTCCTGATCTAATCAGAAACAATGCAATCAATTCTTTGCCAGTAAACTACCACATTCCTTTGCTGTGATTCCTTAGTTGGGGACTTAAGATCTAAAATGTGTGCTAAAGGTCAGAGAAAATTGACAAATCTAGTTACACTGTGGCACAAAAATAGCTGTGTTACATGACAGGATTCCAAGCTGGCTGTCATTAACCCCTCTCAGCCAACTCTATTTTTAGGTCACCCATGTAATTGTTTATTTATAAGGAGGAAGCACATTGACATTTGGTTTTCACTATGGAGCAGAGACCAAAATTGTGTGTGTAGACCATTCAATTACTACAGCAGGTTCTATCCAAACTCATGTAACAAACAGTACATTTTAAAATAGAGCTTTGATATCATCAAGAGGTTGCATTCACTAAGTCATAGCAGGGGATTACTGGGGGCTTATTTGATTAGGCAAATATATAGTTTAAAGTTAAATAGTATAATTTGAGGAGAAAAATGGTTTGAATTTAATCAGTATTCTAAGATATATCTTTTCCTTACTACTTTGAACTTTGCAGACCAATTAAATACAATCTGGTAAATTTGTAAGAAGTCTATGCAACTGTTTATATTACATTTCCCAAGAGTATTCACTGACAAGAAATCTTGAAGCAAGTTAAGGATAATGAACTTTATATGACACAATCCTAGTTTTGAAACAAAATATTTGTATGTATATAGAAGAAAAGTCTGGAAAGAAATATATCAAAATGCATATAGTGACTATTTTTGAAGTTGTATAAATTATGAACATTGTATTTTCTATTTTATACTTTTATTTATCTTTCCAATTATCTACATGGTTTGTACTGCTTTCATATATAGGGAGAACCCTATCAACATTTATTTATTTATTTATTTATTTATTTATTTATTTATTTGAGAGAGAGAGAAAGCACAAGCAATTGGGGGGAAGGGGTAGGTAGGGAGCACAAAGAGGGAGAGGGAGAAGCAGACTCCCCACCAAGGAGGGAGCCTGATGTGGGTCTGAAAGCAGGCACTTATCCAGCTGAACCAAGGCACCATCTTATCAACACTTTTTTAAGGTACAGGTAATTATGATCAAGTACATTCAACTAGATTCCCAAAGAAAAATTAATTTCAGGTTATAAAAAATTAATTGTGGTTCACTTTTCAATTATCACACTGATTTTTTTAATTATAAAAAAATTGATTTTTAAACTTCCAGTGACCAGATATTACATTATGACTTGATACATCTCATACTGAACTTGATTTCAAAGTTTGATAATTCTTGGATAATCAAAATATAAATTCAATGACCCTGGTTTCCTCAATTATCTGTGATAGGTCTGATGTCACATATTTGTCCTATTGACTGACCTGATTATTTGGACTGTAAAATATGGACACCTATAATCTGGTGATCAGATTCCTTTGTCCAAACTGAAACTTTTTTTTTGATAGAAAAAGTAATAATGTACACGTTCTAAAAATCAAACATTTCAGATATATTTAGAAACAACCCCCCCACACACACACTGTATCCCAGATTCTCTCCTCAGAAACATGGTTAGCCGTTTCTAAGGGCTGAGAAGCTCAACTTTTGGGCTCTTTAACGCACCAGTTGGTGTGGGTCTACTCACTTTCTATTTAAGATGTTCTCTTGGGGTCCGTTGAGTCAGTTGTCAGAAGAAAGTTCCACAGTTTGTGGCTTCACTCTCAGCTCTCCAAGTGGATCACCCAAGCCTCTCTTAACTCCTTTTATACTCCTGGAGCAGTGGGCAAATCTTTCCTCTCCCATTGATTACATTATCTCTAAAGAGCTTTTCTTCACACCTCTGTTGATAGCTCTCCAGGAAGAAGCATGCAGAGCCCTTTGTTTTGAATATATTATATGGATTCAAAAAGCAATCACTGTGGGTTGTCTGTTCTGTGCTTCCTACTTCCCAATTTAAAACAATTTTTTAAGCCTTCCAATCTTGTCAACATTTGTCTCTGGTTTCCAGAGGAAAGGCGGTGGGGTGGTCAAGGCAAAATGGGTGAAAGGGAGTGGAGGTAGAGGTCGGGTCACAGAATGAATAATCATGGGACTAAAAGATACAGCATAGGGAGTATAGACAATGATATTAAAATAGTGCTGTATGATGACATGTAGCTATATTTACAGTGAGCATAGCAGAACATATAGAGAAGTTGAACCATTATGTTGGATACCTGGAGCTAATGTCACATTGTGTGTCAACTATACTTAATGATGTCTATGAAAGGACAGTTCTCAAGTAAAATTTTTGACAGAAAATAAGGTCAACTCTTACCACTTTACTTCAAAACTTCTAAAACCCTTTCTTTCTTTAATCACTATTTCAACCCATAATACTTTCGAGTGGTTTTTTTTTTTTAATTTAAAGATTTTATTTATTTGAGAGCTAGCACGCATCCTCACAGGAGCAGGGTGGGGGAGGGGCAGAGGGAGAAGCGGACTATCAGCTGAGCGCGGAGCCACAGCTGGCTAGAGGCTGGGCTGGACCCTGGGCTGGACTTTGGGTTGGATTCCAGGACCTGAGATCAAGACTTGAGTCAAAGACAGATAATTAATCTACTGAACCACCCAGGTATTCCAAATGCTTATGAGTCTTCAAAAAGTATTTGGATTGGGCACCTCGGTGGCTCAGCCAGTTTGGCATCCAGCTCTTGATTTCAGCTCAGATCATAATCTGGGGGTGGTGGGATTGAGCTCCATGCTCAGCAGGGAATCTGCTTGTTCTTCTCGCTTTCCTCCTCCCCCTACTCTCCCTCCCCTTCCAAATGAATGAATGAATAAATAAAATAAAAAATAAAAAAATTATTTTTAAAAATAAAAATCTAATGGCTCACTTATTAAATACATCATTATCAAGAGTCAATTAGATGTATGGATCTTGTGACAGCGGAAGAAAGAGTGTTATATGGGACCACCTAATGGTTCAGGGAGGTTATTATCTTTTTGTCATTCCTTATTCAAGAACACTTCTTAAAGACAAGAATTCTAAATAAATACTGAGCTGTAGTTAGAAGCCTTGATTATCTCAGTACTCTGAAACTACTTTCTGAATATTCTTGAATTAAGAAAACAAGTAAATATATTTTGTGTAATGGAACCAGGTTTTTTACTGCCAGGAAAGGAGACTTACAAGTGTGAAACATGGAAAGACTGGGATATTAGATTGGATATCAAGCATACCTAATATCCAGATTTGGTTTTCTGAAAAGCATTCTCCTCTAAAAGGAAACAGGTCTCCTTGGAGAAATGAATGGTTCCTGGGCTGCATGTGGAAAAATACAAAATGAGTCTGGAACATCTTGAGCTACAAATTTAAAAAGTGCTCAAAGGTGAAAGGAAACAAACATATAAACAGGAGTCAGAAACTAGTTTACAGGGGCTCTCACTGGCTCAATCTGGGACACGTTGCTATCAAAGTGTTAAGGATAGTAACAGATTATAATCCATTGAATAAAATGAGAATCCATAAGACCATACTTAAACAAACATTTGAGGGAGTAGAGAAAGATCTTCCTTATTGTACAACGCCAGTTAGTACATGTGGAAGAAATGGAATTAGCAAATCACCATTTGGCAACTACCATAATAATAATTCAGGAAATAATCAATGGAGGCTAAAAGTAGTGAGTGAATGTTTGATGTGTAATAGGATATTTATATAGTTTCAAAGTATCCCACCAGAGACACTTATTAATTACAAAGGAAAAATAAGTTACTTTAGAGAAGGAAATGTGGTATTTGTCACCTTAACAAAATGAGAAAATTAGTACCATCAATAATGGGGGAAAAAAGTGCCTACTGATTGGGTGCACAGAAAAGAAAACATCACTTCAAGGGTATTCTTACCAAGTATACATAAACCAAAGGTAATCATCAGAAAACATTAGACAAAATCAAATTGAGGCATATCCTAAAAACAATTACTTGTAGAGTAGTCCCCCCTTATCTTTGGGGGTATAGTCCAAGACCCTCAGTTGATGCATGAAACTGCAGATAGTACTGAACCGTGTGTATACTATTTTTTTCCTATACATAATATACCTATGATATAATTTAATTTATAAATTAAGCATGGTAGGAAATTAATAGCAAAAATAATAAAATAGAACAATTATAATGATATATTGTAATAAAAATTATGTGAATGTGATCTCTCAGTATGTCTTTTTTTTTTAAAGAATTTATTTATTTGACAGAGAGATCACAAGTAGGCAGAGAGGCAGGCAGACAGAGAGGAGGAAGCAGGCTCCCCGCCAAGCAGAGAGCCCAATGTGGGCCTCGATCCCAGGACCCTGAGATCATGACCTGAGCTTTAACCCACTGAGCCACCCAGGTACCCTCTCTCAGTGTGTCTTATTGTGCTTTTCTCACTCTTCTTGTGATGATGTGAAATGATAAGATGCCTATGTGATGAGATGAAATAAAGTAAATGACATAGGCATTGTGATATGGGGTTAGGCTACTACTGCTCTTCTGAGCATACATCAGAAGGAGAATCATCTGCTTCTGGAACACGTTGAATATGGAACACTGAAACCCCAGAAAGTGAAACTGCAGGTAAGTGGGGACTACAGTACTCATCAGAAAAATCAAGGTCCTGGACAATTAGGAATAACAGAAGTACTGTCAAGATTAAAGCAAGCATGACATGACAACTGAATTTAGTCTATGACCTGGGATTTCTTTTATTATAAACATGATTAGGATTATTGGAAGAAATATGAGTGTCTGTGAATTAGCTAATATAATTGTGTCAGTGCTGATTTTCTGATTTTGATAATTGTCTGCAATGATGTAAGAGAATGTTTTTTATTTTTTTAAAATATTTTTATT
The DNA here is from genome assembly GCA_004023965.1 of Spilogale gracilis. Classification (NCBI taxonomy): domain Eukaryota; kingdom Metazoa; phylum Chordata; class Mammalia; order Carnivora; family Mephitidae; genus Spilogale; species Spilogale gracilis. The sequence continues at coordinate 33,502 of PITA01001703.1, read as the reverse complement.
TTATTTATTAGAGAGAGAGAGAGAGAGAGAGAGAGAGAGAGAGTAAGAGAGGGAACACAAGCAAGGGGAGTGGAGTGGGAAAAGCAGGCCTCCTGCCAAGCAGGGAGCCCGAGGTGGTACTCGATCCCAGGACCCTGGGATCATGACCGAGCCTAAGGAAGACGCTTAATGACTGAGCCACCCAGGCACCCCAATAGAATGGTCTTATTCTCATATTCAGGACTCTGGGGTTTAGGCCAATTAGGGTTAAGGGCATCATGTCTGCCGTTTACCTTCAATCTAGAGAAAAAATAATATGCATACATACATATAGCATTGTGATAGAAATCTCATTTTATGTCTATTTTTTTATTATATATTTATTTGTTTATTTATTTATTTATTTATTTGACAGAGAGCACAAGCAAGAGGAACTGCAGGCAGAGGGAGAGGGAGAAACAGGCTCACCACTGAGAAGGAAGCCTGATGTGGGCTCTCTCCCAGCACTCTGGGATCACTATTTGAGTCAAAGGCAGATGCTTAACTGACTGAGCCAGCAGGCACCCCTCATTTTGCATCTTTTTAAAAACCCAGACTGGATTTTAAGATTAATTTATGTCTCTATGTGTACATGTAGTCTTCTGTTTCTTCTCATTGCAAGATGGTAGTTCAAGGGGTAATTCCTTCCACCACATTTTGTTTATCTACCCCTCTAATCGTAGACACTAGATTGTCCCTGACTTCCAGCACAATCTTCAAATAGATCTCTTTTCTTAAGGAAGGATAGTCAGGAACTAATTTACAAGGGACACAGTGCATATACCAATACTGATTTGACCAAGAAATTAGATTATTTTCTAGAAGGCAGCACTAGTAGGCACAGACATTCCTATCTCCCTCTGCACATCAAACCTCCAACCCGTGTCACTACCCAGCTTCCTAATTCTTGTCCATTAAGTGGATGTAAAATGTTATTTCATAGTTTTTAAAAATCCTATATTCCTCTGATTATTAGTAAGTTCAAACATGACTTCATATATTTGCTGATAATTGTTTCAGTTTCTTCTGAAAATAGCCTATTTATATTCTGCATCTTTAAAAAAAACACACAAAACCTTTCTTGTTTCTTGATTTGTGGACCATAAAGAATCATGATTAAACATGAAGGATAATGACTACCCCTAGGTAAGCTGGAAGAGGAACAGAATCCAGAAAAGATATATAGGGGAACTCAACTGTACTATATAATTTCTTAGATTAGGTGGTAGGTCAAGTATATTTATTGACTTATTCTTTATCTCTTTATAAATCTTATGTGTTATGTAATTTTAAACAAATTGCACATGCTAGACTTTAATCAATATTCTAAATCAGTGTTTCTCAAAGTGTGGTTCTTGTAAGAAATCCAGGCCACCATCTTGTTTACTCAGAAAAACAGCTCCAGGAGAAAAGGGCAAAGGGCCCCTGGAAAACAAAGGTGAGCCAGGTTGGGGGACATGCCCAATCAGGTAACCCCTTTAACCTTCTGTCCCGGGAGGTATGGAGAAGCAAATTAAGAATGGGTGGCCAGTTCCTGGTACTTAGGACCAGGTGGGAACGCCCAGTAAGTTAATCCCCTTACCCTCCCAGACCCTGACCAATGGAGATCCCCTGGAAAACCACTTTGCGGGGATTAAATGTATTCATCATCACAGAAGAGTGAAAGAATTAACTCAGGCAAGCTACGTGAGAGAGAATCACAGCTAGAGAGGGAACACAGGCAGGGGGAGCGAGAGAGGGAGAAGCAGGCTTCCTGCTGAGCAGGGAGCCCGATGCAGGACTCGATTCCCGGTCTCTGGGATCATGACCTGAGCCGAAGGCGGTCGCTTAACCAACTGAGCCACTCAGGCACCCCAGTATTTGCAGTTTTTTATATGCCTGGCCATATTTCAAAAAATTTTAAGTTATGTATCGCTTCTATAATGCCACAGCTTAAGTACTGGGACATGTAACTTCATCACTAAGTGTCTAACTGAAAGTTAAACCAGTCTAATTTCTGTCTAATTTCTTTTAATGCAGAATATTCAGCACCCATCTTTTATAATTTAATCAGTAAGTTATTATCTTCATTTTTGCCCGTCTATTCTTTTTTATGAAGAATGGAGATCCTTCTAACAATGTTTGCTAAAATTTTAGTATAATTTCTTGAAATCTTGATGCTAGAGAAAACTAATAGAACAGTTCTGGGAGTTTCTGTCTCTTTCTCTTAATACCAGCTTCCACCTGGAAATCCAGGAAACACATCTCTTTCTCTCTCTCTCTCTTTTTTAAGATTTAATCCATTTACTTAGAGAGAGAGCACAAGTGTTGTGGGAGTGTGTGTGGGGGGGACAGAGGTAAAGGGAATAGGAGACTCCCCGGTGAGTGCAAGCCTGACATGAGGTTCAGTCCTAGGACTTTGGGACCGTGACCTGAGCCCAAGGCAGATATTTGACTGAGCCACCCAGGTGCCCCACAAACAGTATCTCTTGAAAAACCTATCATTTTGTTAGTAACCACCCCAGTTCTATTCTAAGGAACCTTTAATGGAGATGATTAGGCACTGTTCCGCTGAGACAGTGCCTGGAATTTGCATGTAGGGTTAATGTCAGGAAATTTTAAAAAAGTTTCCCCACTATTTGCAAAATAATTTCAGAGATAATTTATCTTTGTATCTGACTCATCTCCATTTGGCTGTACAAGGTCAGCCTCAGGTAAACTGTGATTGACACCAATGAGATCTGTCTATGACACCATACCCACTTTTTATTCTTTTAAATCCCTGTCTGAAAAAATGGGCAAGAGACATGAAGAGGCACTTCTCCATAGAAGATATACAAATGGCTAACAGACATATGAAAAAATGTTCAGCGTTACTAGCTATCAGGGAAATTCAAATCAAAACCACACTGTGATACCACCTTACACCAGTCAGAATGGCCAAAATTAATAAGCCAGGAAACAACAAGTGTTGGAGAGGCTGCGGAGAAAGGGCAACCCTCTTACACTGTTGGTGGAAATGCAACCTGGTGCAGCCACTTTGGAAAACAGTGTGGAGATTCCTTAAAAAATTAAAAATAGAACTACCCTATGACCCTGCAATCGCACTACTAGGCATTTACCCCAAAGATACAGATGTAGTGAAAAGAAGGGCCATATGCACCCCAATGTTTATTGCAGCAATGGCCACAATCGCCAAACTGTGGAGAGAACCAAGGTGCCCTTCAACAGATGAATGGATAAAGAAGAAGTGGTACATATATACAATGGAATACTACGCTTCCATCAGAAAGGATGAATATCCAACTTTTGTAGCAACATGGACTGGATTGGAAGAGATTATGCTGAATGAAATAAGCCAAGTAGAGAAAGTCGAGTATCACATGGTTTCCACTTACTTGAGGTGCATAAGGGGTAACATAGAAGACAGTAGGAGAAGGAAAGTAAATGGGAAGTAGCGTAATTCAGGGGGAGAAACGAAACTTGAGAGACTTTGGACACAGAAACAAACTGAGGGACTTGGAGGGAGGGAGGGCGGGGAATGGGAGAGCCTGGTGGTGGGTACTGAGGGCACCTATTGCGTGGAGCACTGGGTGTGGGGAATGGGCAATGAATCTTGGAACACTGAAAAAAAAATAAAAAAAAAAATCCCTGTCTGGACCTGCTCATGCTTATACTCTTAGAGTAGGACTCTCTTTTACCTTCTCTTCCACTGGGGCTGTGGCCCTTCCTCCAGATTCTTGGCTGTTGAGGTATCTTCACTGTACTCCACGGGTCAGGATGGTCACCTTCCCCTCTTCCTTTCATCAAATGAGACTGTAGTGTCCTTACTGCCTTGGATTTAGGATCTACTGACAAAGGTGGTAGTGGATTAGAATAGAATGAACTGATCCTGACTGTGTTCAACCTGTGGTTTTTAAATTTCTTTTAAGAATATCTGTCATTTGGCGCCTGGGTGGCTCAGTTGCTTGGACGACTGCCTTCGGCTCGGTCATGATCCCAGAGACCTGGGATCGAGCCCCACATCGGGCTCCCTGCTCGGCGGGAGGCCTGCTTCTCCCTCTCTCACTCCCCCTGCTTGTGTTCCTTCTCTGGCTCTGTTTCTCTCTGTCAAATAAATAAAATCTTTAAAAAAAGAAAAAAAGAATATCTGTCATTGAAAAAGAAGTAAACAGGTTCAAGATTTGACTAATCATGTTGAGGGAGGATTACTTTTGGAGTTAAGGCAGTTGGCTCCTTTTTCTGGTGTTGAAGAAAGGCTCTCTAAGGCAGATTCTCTACCCAACTTTGGAAGCAAGTGGGGAGTCTTGAAAACCATATTGATGCTAAGACCCCATCCTTAAAGATGCTGATATATTTGGTCTGGGAAGGGGCTTGGTTATTGGTAGTTTTAAAAGATCTCAGGGGTTTCTAATATGATTCTGCACTTTTATCATGCATTGCATCACCTCTAGAGCTTTGTCCAAACTTGATTACTGGGCCCCACCCCTTAGCTGCAGATCCAGTAGGCCTAGGATAGGGCCTGATAATTTGTAGGTCTAACAAGTCTCTGGGGGATGCAGATTCTGCTGGTCCAGAGACCACATTCTGAGAACCACTTCCCTAGTGAAAACTTGAAAACTGCTGTTAGATAATGCTTGTCTCACCCATGAATTACTGCCACCCTCCCTTTAAAAAATACTTTTTAGGAGCTCCTGGGTGGCTCAGTCGGTTGAGCATCTGCCTTCAGCTCAGATCATGGGCCTAGGGCCCTGGGATAGGGCCTGACTTGGGCTTCCTGCTCAGTGGGGGTCAGCTTCTCCCTCTGCCCCTCCCCACTGTTTGTGGTCTCCTGCTCTCTCTCTCAAATAAGTAAATAAAATGTTTAGAAAAATACCCTTTTAAAAAAATATTTTATTTATTTATTTGACAAGTGAAACACAGCTAGAGAGGGAATAGAAGCAGGGGTGAGAGAGGGAGAAGCAGGCTTCCTGCAGAGCAGGGAGCCCGATGCGGGGCTCGGCCCCGGAACTCTGGGATCATGACCTGAGCCAAAGTAAGTCGCTTAACCAACTGAGCCATCCAGGTGCCACTAAAAACAACAACAACAACAACAACAACAACAAAACTTTTTAAACGTTAGAATGATTAAGAACATTATTCCACGTTTTCATCATCAGTCATCAATGAAATCTCCTCTCATTTTAGTTTTTAAAATTGTTACCTTAATTTGCAATTCCATTCCTTCCTCCTTCATCAAAGGTATTCCTTCTAACTCATTGATATGTGACCTTTTGTAATAATGTAGAAATACAAACTTTAAAAATGCCATTTGAAATAGTAATATCAAGCCTGAGAGTTATTGTCACAGAGTTTGCTCAGAGAGGAGAATTTAAAATCTGGAGTGCTCTGGGGAACACTTCAAATTCCAGAAGAGCCCTGTACAGAGACCTAAGACTGTTAAAAACTCTACACCCCAAACATTAAATTTATTATGATGACTTAAAAAAGTATATAAATAATATATTAAAAATTATAGTTGTTTTTTCTTGCAGTTGATTTTTCTTCATGCTCATTTTGTATAGAACAGAACATTATTCTTTAGAGCATTTCTTATCCTTGAGGATAAAACACAGCAAACATATATGTTACAGTGAGGAATATTGTAAATCATTCATAGCTTAAAACTGGATAAAATGGTGTGGTTAAATATAAACAGTGATTCATTGGGGTTCCTGGATTCAGTTATTTTCTAATTTCACTGTTTAAACCAAATTTTTTGTGTATTTCCCTCTCTCAGCAAAGTTAATGAGACATCCTTAAAGTTTTTGTGCCTGGCTTTCAATACCAGCAAAGCAGAGTAATAAAATGACTTGTGCCAAAAATAAACATGAATTGATTTTAACTCACCATAATGTTTTGGAGGCTGTCAACCTTCTGATCCTTTGATATGTGTGGGGCACAGTACTTGTGACTAACTCATCAAAGCTGTGTCTGTGATGTTGCTCTGAGTATCAGGCTTATTCTCATAAATATTTCTATATTTATTTGTATTAACATCCAATTTATCTATAACATTCACCTTGGAGAAAGTGTAATGACAGAATTGACAAATGCCACCAATTTTAATTATGGAATAAGTGAAATTCAGTTACTATTTAATTGAGGATAAAAATACTGTGTTTTCAATCCTTTCAAATCCTCCTTCGCCCAGAGACATCATGCCTTATGTATCTTATTGCCTATAGCACTTGGTACAATGTTATAGAGAAATGTTTTATAAATACTGATTGAACAGACCCCAGTTTTACACCCCCTTTGACACTACTCTGACATTCCTTCTGTCCAATCGAGAATTCTAACAGATGCAGAAGCTCTGTAGTCAAATTCCTTAAAAAATCATTTTCTCCCGAATTAAAGTAAACCTTGATCCATAAGAGATTGCATGGTACCAGATGTGGTGGGAAAATGTATTATATTCTGTTTCTTTCCAATTACACTGTTGTTAAACCACCTCCAAAATGAAGCATTTTAGAAATGTAATTGCTATACTTACTGATGTGTATTCAATTTGTGATGGATAGTGGTTTCTGCATTTAAAAAAATGTTTGTTCAAGAAATTGGTACATTTTGTTTGTGTAGTTAAAAAGAATCCTAAGTGTACTTCCTCACACATTTCTCAACACAATTGCTCATCAGTCTATTTATATGACTCCGCTTTCCAGTTTTGCAAGGTCATTTAGAATTCTAATCCTGTTCTCCAAAGTAATAACCACTTACTCCAATTTGCTATTATCTGTAAATTTAATCATCACTCGCTCTAGTCCATCAACCACACAAGTGATGAAAATGTTAAACAGCTTTGACTCCAAGATAAAGCAATGCACACTATAGTGGGGTAGGCACTGTTCCTTCTACAGCATCAGTGTGAATCTCCAACCAAACCCATTTTTAAGCAGTTGTATTAGTAGCCTTTATTTTTTCATGTAATTAATGTGTATAATATAAAATTAAGATGTTCACAATGCCAACATATATTTATTTTATTGTGTATTTTTAATCTGTCAAGTATTTTTTTTTAAAGATTTTATTTATTTGGGGCGCCTGGGTGGCTCAATTGGTTAGGCAACTGCCTTCGGCTCAGGTCATGATCCTGGAGACCCAGGATCGAGCCCCACATCGGGCTTCCTGCTCGGCGGGAAGCCTGCTTCTCCCTCTCTCACTCCCCCTGCTTGTGTTCCCTCTCTGGCTGTGTTTCACTCTGTCAAATAAATAAATTAAAAAAAAAAAGATTTTATTTATTTGACAGAGAGAAACACAGCCAGAGAGAGAACACAAGCAGGGGGAGCGAGAGAAGGAGAAGCAGGCTTCCCACCAAGCAGGGAGCCCGATGTGGGGCTTGATGTGGAGCTTGATCCCCGGTCTCCGGGACCATGACCTGAGCCAAAGGCAATCGCTTAACCAATTGAGCCACCCAGGCATCCCAATCTATCAAGTATTTTAAAGCAGAAAATGAATGCCTATAATTTTGATGCCCCTATCAGGTCACGAGTTCTCCAAAGTCAAGGTCTGGTGATATATTTCTATGTCTATCTCCTCCTCTGTCATGCCATTGGATGTGGAACCACATCAGGAATGTGATAGATTAACCAATTATTAACTAGTTAACTAAGAAGCACATGTAAGTTAATCATTATAATAAAAAATATTTTGTGTACTATTTTTTCCTAGACAATATTTTTGATCACTTCTCAAACAGATTGCACTGTTATTAGACCTGGATACTGAGTTAACGTGGTCAGGTTAACTCTCATTGGTTTCGACTGATTTTTGATTCGCTCTCTAACTTCCCCTCCATCACACTTGCCCTTCAGTTGGGGGATGTGCAATAGCCTAGGACATTTCTGAGATCCAATCGAGGGTATGGTGAATATGGAATATTTTTTGAGGGTTTAATGGCACACATATTTACCTGGTTTGCAATTACTCCCATGAACAGTTAGCTGCCTTGGTGTAAAATGGCTTCCAGATATCAACCATTGTGATTTCTGTACCAACAAAGGTATAGGATGTATATATGGAACCATGAGGCAGTCCTATAGTGCCTGGTGCTGGTAGTATGTGGGTAGTAGAGAAGATTTAAAATTGGACACGTAGAGATCCAGAAGCTAGACTGTGAAAGATTCTTCCAAATTTTATAGCCATATATGAAAAACAGAATTTGAATAGAAGCCTACCCAAATTTGATAACATTCCTGAAAATTTGTATAACATCGCTGATAAACTAATTGTGATGCTAAAAGAAAGTTACTGAAATTATCAGTATGAAAAGAATTTCAAATTATATATGTTAGAGGAAAGATTGAATTCTATCTCTATTTTTTCTTTATGAATATTACATACTTGTCATAGGAAGAGGCAAACAATTTGTGGCCAAAAAATCATAGAAAACATGTAATGGAAATGTGTCAGGAAGTTAATGAAAAAATTATGTTCTCTTTTTTAGATATGGTGATGTCCATGGCATCTTGTGTTTAAAAAAATTACAATTTTTGGGCACCTGGGTGGCTCAGAGGGTAAAGCCTCTAGCCTCTGTGTTTGGCTTGGGTCATGATCTCAGGGTCCTGGGATCGAGTCCCACATTGAGCTCTCTTCTCAGCGGGGAGCCTGCTTCCTCTTCTTTCTCTGCCTGCTTCTCTGCCTATTTGTGATCACTCTCTTTGTCAAATAAATAAATAAAATCTTTTAAAAAATTTACAATTTTTCAATTCTAAATAAATGTTCATTTTCATAATGAATTTGTATTTTTAAATTGTTTTAATAAAAATGAACTCCTGGAGTGTATGAATTCCAACGCTCATAAAACTTACATTTGTCCTTGATTCCACCCGTTCCCCTCTGTGTAAGAGTAATATTAACGATCCCTGGTCCAGGGTAAATCCTAATTAATCGAAGCCAGTCCCCTCCTCTTGGTTGTCATTGGTTTAGGGATGACAGTCTTTCAGTTGGCTGTGAATAAGGAATCATGTGGTCCCAGCTGTTGGGAGGGTCTGAGGTCTGAACTGAAGCCAACCCAAGAGGTAAGCAGCATTGAGAGAACACTGGAACTGAGGGAACTGTACTTGAAACCTTTCATTTTTGGATATACAGCATTCCAGCTCTTTAGTATTTGTAATAAAATAAGGGCTTTCAAAAGCAAAGCTAATCCTTAAACTTTATTGAATAGTGTAAAATGCAAAACTAGTTAAAATGTAAACACATGTAGGAAAAATAGGGCCCAGTTTTCTACAGGATTTTACGTCTGTGTGTAAATCATTCTAATCCTTACATCTTTGACACTTTATAACATTGAAGCTATAAATAGTATCAATTTGGGTGTTTTTAAGCTCGTAATTTATTAAATGTTGTTAATTGATTTAAAAGGTGCTAATTGGGGTGTCTGGGTGGCTTAGTCATTTAAGCTTCTGCCTTCGGCTTAGGTCACGATCCCAGGGTACTGGATAGAGCTCCAGGTCAGGCTCCCTGCTCAGCGGGAAGCCTGCCTCTCCCTCTGCCTCTGCCTGCCACTCCCTCTGCTTGTGCCCTCTCTCTGTCAAATAAAAAAATAAAATCTTTTTAAAAAATTTAAAAAGCTGCTTATTTAGTCAATGGAAAAAAACAGAAAATTAGGAATAAGAAAAAGTGAATTCATGCATACTTCCAGAAATTTTATTATTTTGATATAGTTTCTGGTAATTTTTCTGTGTATATGTTTTATTTGAAAAAAAGATCACTATCATACTTTATTTTTAAGTAATATCTACACCCAATATGCGGCTTGAATTCACAGCCCCAAGATCAAGAGTCACATCCTTTACCTACTGAGCCAGCCAGGTGCTATTATTATTATTATATTTTATGTATGATTTTATATGCTACTTTTTTTCTTTTATCCTATATGACTCCAGCACGTTATCATAGAAAGGACTTCATCTCGCAAATTCAGGGGTCTCCTTTCACATTGTAGCCTATGTGAATGACGCCCCCTGGAGTTATTGCAGTGAACAGCCAGAGTGCGCATATGAAGCGATCTTGTGTTTGGGTGCCTAGGTCTTCAAGGTAACCTATAGAATCTTCTTGGGCTATCCATTTAGGCTATAGACTTGGTTAAAAAAAAAAAAAAAAAGAGCAGGGCAAACCTTTCCTGGCTGCCTTCCAGCAACTCCATATGAATTCAATATTTAGCCTTTGTGCCCTTTTTCTCAGGCTGGCTTTGTCCGCAGCTGTGTCCCACAGCTCTCCTCTTTCAAGGTTACACCTGTATCTTTTCTTCACCTTGGGATAATCTGCTGACTCCAGCGCATGAAAAAGAGTGTTAAGTAAATTAACCTCACAGCTATCTTAATGATTGCACTTCATTGCTAACATCATTTTTGCATGGCTCCAATTTGACTTCTTCTGTTTGTTTAGATTGATTTTCTATCTGCTCATTTTCAGGAATCTCTATGGTTATTATCTTCGCCCAATCTCCAGCAACAGTTAATCTTCGTGATTCTAATTTTCTCTTTGTCAGAAAATGAAATATTGCTCATAATCCCATAAAAGCACCTAAATAATGGTGAAAAGCCAAAATACATAATTATTTACAATGGGAAAATATAATATTTCTCTAGGAGTGGAAATACTAAGTTGTTTGGTAACTACAAATCTATTTTTACACTTTTACCAATATAGGATATGGTAAAATGTGGATGTGGATGTGGATGAAAGATTACTCAGAAAAACCAGACCTAATTCTCTGCTGATGGCATGATCTCAGGGCTGATGAGCCTCACAGTAGCATTCATAACTTGCCCCTCCACTCTTGGGTCACAAAACTTAGTTTTCTAACTCTTATTTTCTACAAACAGGACAGACTGCTTAGACCAGGCTTGAAAGAAAGTGCAGCAATCGAAGCAATTTCCTCAAGGTTAAGTCCCTACTCCACAAAATGAAAGAAATAGGGGAGGAAGGTAGAAGGGGAAGCCAAGGAGGTTTGGAAAAGGGGCAGGAGAGACAAGAGCCAGGTAAAGGAGAGGCAGGGGTGAGAACTGACAATTGACACAAGTTTGAGAGACTTTGCCTACTCGAACTGATGATGATGTTGGAAATTAAGTTTTACCCAGTTTGATCTTTGTTCTAATCTAATATTTGTCTTGCAAGAAGACCATCTTATACATCAAGTATTCTATAGAAGAAAAGCAGATACTGATTATAATATTTTTTTGAGACTCCAGGAACCGTGTCACCCCCTTAATCCTTGAAATTATCTGAAAGCTCTGTAAAGTTGTTAACACTTCTTTTACAAAACACGTTCTTTACTCTGTCGAAAGTGCCGCCAAAGGTGTACATTAACCATATTTTTCAGAGACCTCCACAGGAGAGGAAAATATATTCAGTGTGTAGTATCTGCACTGTGTCCCTTTATGTTGCTAGTGGGTTTTAAACTTTGTGGACCAGTAAAAATTTCAGTGGCTCACTAGACTTTGTGAAACAGTACAGAGGACTGGGTTACCCAGCCACCCCTCTAGTTTAAGATGGGAAGGAGGAGCACATGGGAAGCCACACTTACCTCTCTGCTGACCGCCTTCGTCCTCCCAGATCCATGCTGCTGGCTGGGGTGAAGAAGTGGGTGGGGATCCGCCAAGAACCTCAGTACCAGCACCAGCCCATTGTGCTCCTTTCATAAACATAGATGCTTTTCTAAATCCAGCAGAAATATGACTCCCTAGCCTGATCATTACACTTGTGGTCAGAATCCTAGCACATGAACTGGCACTGCTGCTGGGAACTGTGAGTCATTCCTTTCAAGTTGTTCCTGGTGTTGAAACGAGTCTCTGCAGAGGAAGAAGAGCAATCTGTCAGGTGAGTTCATCACCATCATCATCATCATCATCGTCTGAACACCAGCTTCCCAGGAGACTGGGTAATGTGCCTGAGAAGAGCCCTCATCAAATTCCAAGAATATCACTGTCTCATTACGTGACCTTGGACAAGGTCACTTAAGTTCTCTGAGCTTTAGTTTCCTAGATTAAAACAGGAAATAGTTCCACAGAACTGGCACCCAAATTTAAACAGTTAATGTGTGGAAAGTGTTAAACAGATTTAGGCAAATGAAAACAATTATTTTATAGCACCGTGGACATAGTACAAGACATATTGGACACTGTTTATATCTTCTACATTTCTAAAAGAATTTGAGATACCTCAAATACAGTACGGGAGCTCCTAAAAAATTTAGATGACTATTCAAAGGTCATTTATTCACTCAACAAATGTTATCAGTCTCTATTCAATGCCATGTCTTTGAGGCATTGTGAGGATACATGGATATATGATATATGACTTGTTCTTGAAGAATGTATAGATTATATGTGTTTATAAGCAATTCAGAGATAGCCTTTGCTGTGTGTGAAATGTAACTGCCATGGCAGTTCTAAACAGAATAATTCTGAGGAAGGCTTAATGTAGAAAGAAGACAATGAAAGCCATTTCCAACATGTGTTGAGTTCCCATTATGTACACTGCTCTAGGTAGCTGTATGTTCAGTGAGGACTCCCAGGCAGAGCAAACTGCCTGAGCCAATGTAGGGAGGCAAAAATCCATACATAAGGTGTGTCAGGGAACAACTAGCTCAGGAGGAAGCAACAACCTAATAAAGATGATTGAAATGAGTTTGAAGAATTTTGTAGGCATAACTTCATGGGTGGCTGTACATATAAGGCCAAGGTTTGGTCTTCGTCTTGCAGATAATGCAAGTAATTCTTCCTGTGAAAACCCCTTGGAAGAATAAAAAAGTTTTTTGGATAAAAATTTTTGTTCTGCTCCCAAGCTCATAAGTGTACTACTCCTATGTAAAACTGTATTAGCTCTGAATCAGGGAAAGATTATGTGAGAAATTTTCATTTTCTTTTTTTTTTTTTTAAATTTTCATTTTCAGTAACAGAGTTTCAACTTTCTTTTGTGCTCATCTGAAACCCAAAGCTTCTGGAAATTTCTTAAGTGATAATATGTAGTTGAAGCTCTCAATACCAGTCTCTTCTTCACTGCCATCAAAATAGGAGTTTAAACAATTAATAAGTGGGACATCTCTTGGCTAAGAGATACGTTGTTAATCCTTCAAGTCACTAAACCTCAATTTTTTTTGTTTTGTTTCAAGTTTTCTTTTTAAGTTTGAGTTATTTAACATACAGTATAACATAAGTTTTAGGAATAAAATTTAGTGATTCATCACTTACATGTAACACCCAGTGCTCATCCCAACAAGTGCCCTCCTTGATGCCCATCACCCATCTAGCCCATTCCCTGCCCATTTCTCTTCCAATAACTGTCAGTTTGTTCTCTATCCTTAAGAGTTTCTTATGGTTTGCTGCCCTTCTTTTTTTCCCCTTCCCCTAGGTTCATCTGTTTTGTTTTTTATTTTTTTTATTATTATTTTTTAATTTCATGTTTTGGCATTTACTTATTTGAGCTTCAATGGGAAGTGTGTTTTTTTTTTAATTCCACATATGAGTGAAATCATATGGTATTTGTCTTTCTCTGACTGTTTTACTTAGCATAATACACTTTAGCTCCATCCACACTATTGTAACTGGCAAGATTTCATTCTTTTTGCTGGTCAAGCAATATTCCATTGTGTGTAACACACACACACACACACACACACACACACACACAATCTTTTCTTTATGCAGTCATGAGTCGATGGTCATTTGGACCCTTTCCATAATTTGGCTATTATTGGTAATGCTGCTACAAACATTGGGGTCCATGTGCCCTTTTGAATTAGTATTTTTGTATTCTTTTGATAAATACCTAAGTAATGCAATTGCAGGATCTAGGGTAGAGCTCAAATTTTAACATTTGTGTCAGTCAGGAAAAACAAACTCTCCCACTCATTTAGAGAATTTATATAAGGAATTGGTTATACAGGTATTGGAGGACTGAAAGTTTGAAAAGGAACAAACTTAACACAGGAATTGCAGGAAGCAGTTGCCCCCACTAGGCCTGGGGGAGCAAGGAGGAAAAGGTTGGGTTGCTAGGACTTAGAAGCTTTGAGGAGGAATCCAGATTTCTGTGGTGAGGAAGCTGCCTGGATGGTGCTGGTGCCTCAGGAACTCAGAGCTGAGAGCCCAGTGGAGCTGGAACCCAGACTTCAGAAGATAGCTGGTGCTCACAACAAGCACCACTGGCCTGGCTCCATGAGACGGAAATGAAGTGGAAAATAGAACCAATGGCTACCGCACACAATGAGAACTAGTGGGGGTAGAGGCTGTAGCCAGGTAACCCCAACTGGAACAATAAGCAAACTGGGAGCATGGTCCATCTCCTCCACCCAGTTTCCATGCTCCCTCTAGTGCCCCACCTTTCGGCAGGACCTAACAGCAAGCCAGGTGGCAGAGAAGAAATTTGGTTACAAAGATTCAGGTGGAGCATGGCAAAGCCACAAAGAGAAAAGTCGGTTTGATCCCGAGAGATGTTTAATAACCAAACACTACAAATACACAATTCACCAGGAAAACTTACTTATTGAATAAGGAAGTTACTTATTGAGATTCCTGAATTCCAGAATCAGAGATTCTGTAATGGTAGAGTATGGGCCAGAAATCTGCATGTTTGAAAAAGAACCTGGAATAATCTGATGCAGGGGCTCTTCAGATCACACTTTCAGAAATGCTGCTCTAGTTTTTCCAAGCCAAGTCCTTGAATCAAGTTAGGACAAGAGATTGTGAAATGCTTATTTCCACTAATTTAGTTCTCTGAGATGATTGCACTCATAAATGAATTTTGTTCTCTTGATTTTTTCCCACTTTAAGAAATGCTAATATGAAAACTGCCTCTGTGGTACCCGTTCAACTGCCATGGAGAATTTTGTCTATCGTAATGTTCAACATCTGTTATTTTGGCATTTATATATAATTCTTTGCCTGATTTAATACCAGGATAAGACAAGTATATTTTTTCACATGAATTGGTATACTTTCTCTCTTTTTTTAAGAAAGATTCTTCCAAATTTTATAGCTATATATATAAAAAAAGAATTTGAATAGAAGCCTACCCAAATTTGATAACATTCCTGAAAATTTGTATAACATCACTGATAAACTAATTGTGATGCTAAAAGAAAGTTACTGAGATTATCAATATGAAAAGAATTTAAAATTATATATGTTAGAGGAAAGATTGAATTCTATCTCTATTTTTTCTTTATGAGCTATTACATACTTGTCATAGGAAGAGGCAAACAATTTGTGGCCAAAAATTGTAGAAAACATGTAATGGAAATGTGTCAGGAAGAGAGAGAGTGAAAGAGTATAAGCAGGGGTAGCAGCAGGCAGAGGGAGAAGCAGCCTCTCTGCTGAGCAGGGAACCCCATGGAGGACATGATCCCAGGACCCTGGGATTATGACCTGAGCCAAAGGCAGATACTTAATCCACTGAGTCACCAGGCATCCCTGTATACTTTCTTTCATCAGACAAAAATGAGAGAAAATAACAAAGCAAATTTCTTTTTCGCTTTGGCTGCCAGGAATCTCAGAGTCATTTGGCGTAGTCGCCAAGGCTTCCGCTTAATCATTTTATTTCTGTATTTCTTAAAGTTATGAGTTACCTCACCTATTTTTTTTCTTGCAACAGGTAGGACATAAATAAACATAATAAAAGTGAACTGCTGTGTTTTTCAAAATACTTTTATGTCTAGTACCTTAAAGTTCCCCAATTGATTAACTCAAGGCGAAAGAAAGGTCAGAGTTGATGTCCTTTTCGAGGAAATGTGTCTGCTGTGGCTGTTTTTGGAAGGCTTGGATATGAAATCACTTTTCATATGAATATACATTGTTAATATGTCCCCAGGCCTCTGTGCACTTTAAAAACCAAATTAAAAACCTACTGGGAAAATTCTGCCTTTTCTGTATCTAATTTATTTTTGTTATTTTTATAATGGTATCCTGGAAACTTGGGAATGACAACAAAACATTTTTATACTAGAAGCAGACGATCCCTGAAAATTCAGATGAGGAATGCATTAGGCAGGTAAGATGTCTTAACCTGTTTTGAGGGGGTTCATTGCAGACTGATATGGGATTTCACTTATAAACACTGTATTGTTTATATCTGATAAAACACATAATCTAAAAATTTTTTAGCAGATAGGTGGTGGTGATTCCTCCCATATCACGGATATGGTTTCTGGACCTCTTCTCCTGCTCATAATAAAATATATAAAATAAATACCCTGGACTTTTATTTTATGGCTGTTTCCTGGTGATTTTTTTTTTTTCTGTTTGTTAGTTTCTTGGTGATTCTTAAAAGTTGGTTCTCTCTTCTAAAGGAGATCATGTAACTACCTTTATGTCTGAACCCTCTGATGTGGCAATTGAGGCAGACCCATTGCTCTGAATCTTCTCCTTCTCCTTCTTTTTAAAGATTTTATTTATTTATTTGACAGAGAGAAATAGAGCTAGAGAGGGAACACAAGCAGGGGGAGTGAGAGAGGGAGAAGCAGGCTTCCCGCCGAGCCAGGAGCCCGATGCGGGGATCATCCCGGGACTCCAGGATTATGACCTGAGCCAAAGGCAGACACTTTACAACTGAGCCACCCAGGCGCCCCTGCTCTAAATCTTCTACAGCAAACAGTATGATGGTGTTGCTCCCACTGTTCAAGCAAGAACAACTCTGAATAAATATATGAGCAGATACTTGTTTCCTGGCTATTATACTATTTTACTTTTTTTTTTTTAACGATTTTTATTTATTTATTTGATAGAGGGAAACACAGCGAGAGAGAGAGCACAAGCAGGGGGAGTGAGAGAGGGAGAAGCAGGCTTCCCGCTGAGCAGGGAGCCCGATGCAGGGCTCGATCCCCGGTCTCTGGGATCATGACCTGAGCTGAAGACAGTTGCCCAACCAACTGAGCCACCCAGGCGCCCCACTATTTTACTTTATAGTACTATTGTGTTCTTTTAACTAATACAAGTAGTATAATTTGGGGGGAATACTCAGGTTATAGAGTGTTTTTCTACCTCAAGGAGAAAGCACTTCTCATGGTTGCCTTGGCTTACCAAAAGCTTGTGGTGGAAATAGTCTTGGTGAGGATCACAAGGAACTCTAGCATTTGACCGTACCTCAGCTTATTTCATTTGAGTTATAATGAGGGTCTCCTAATGAGAACGATCTACTCCACCAATTATTCATAGTTTATTATTTTTTTTCTCTCACTAGCAGCATTATTGATGATTGCTAAGATATGGAAGCAACCTAAGTGTCCATCAATAGATGAATGGATAAAGACGATGTAGTATATACACACAGTGGTATATTCTCATAAAAAGAAATGAAATCTTGCCATCTGCAACAACATGGATAGACTTAGAGGGTATTATGCTGAGTGATAGAAGGCAGACGGAGAAAGAGAAATACCATATGATTTCACTTATATGTGTAACCTAAAAATAAAACAAAACAACTGAACAAGCAAACCAAGAAGAGACTTATAAATACAGAGCAGAAACTGGTGATTGCCAGAAGAAAGGGAGAAGACGGGGTGGGCAAAATTGGTGAATGGGATTAAGAGGTATGAACTTCCAATTATAAAATAAATAAGTCATGGGGATGTAAAATATGGCATAGGGAATATAGTCAATAATATTGTAATAACTTTGTATGGTGACAGATGATAACTAGACTTATCATGGTGATCATTGAATTATGTACATAAATGTTGAATCATTATATTATACACCTGAAACTAGTATGATCTTATGTGTCAATCATTCTTTTTTATTTTTTTAAATATGTTTTTTAAGATTTTTTACTTATTTATTTGACACAGAGAGAAATCACAAATAGGCAGAGAGGCAGGCAGAGAGAGAAGAGGAAGCAGGCTCCCTGCTGAGCAGAGAGCCCGATGGGAGCTCGATCCCTGGACTCTGAGATCATGACCTGAGCGGAAGGCAGAGGCTTAACCCTCTGAGCCACCCAGGCGCCCTATGTGTCAACCGTTCTTAAATGAAAAAAATTTTTTAGCAGGTAGGTGGTGGTGATTCCTCCCAAATCACGGATATCGTTTCTGGACCGCTTCTCCTGCTCATAATCATGTAAATTATTCAGCTAAATTCAAATAAATAACAGAAACAACAATTTCAATTTATAGTATAGTTCTTGAAATGCTTTGGAGAAAATGTGATATAAAACCCTATTAAAAAAAATAAGCATAAATGTGGGATTGTGATGAAAAAACTGAAGAGCCTGGTGTGGAAGACAAAGGCAGAGCTGCCTCTTTAATAAAAGGTTCTGCCCACCTGTTGTGATCCAACAGGAAACAGGATCTGCGGGAGCCTGTGGGAAAGAGCCTTGGAGAGGGAGTGCAGTGACTTGAGTTCTAGTTTGAGCTCTGTTACTGGCAGAGTGTGTGTCCTTGACAACTCAGTACTCTTTGGCAACCACTTAGTTTATCTCAATAATCAGAGAATTGGATTAATACATTTTATTATGAGATTCCATTGACTGTCTCTGAGCACTCCACACTTCAGTTTTAGAGTTACTTATTTGGTGAAGGTTACTTGGAATGTGTTCTGTGTACAGATACTGGAAAAAGCAACAAAGGGCTTGGTGGAGCCAGAAAGTGGGTGAACATGATTGAAACTGTTAATGAGTTACTGCAGGGGAGGCAGTGAAAGGGCAGGCACATCTGCTGCTTTTTTCAATTTATACAGGTCAAGGGGCCTTTTAAAAATATATACTATTTGTTTCCAAATGATGCTCCCTTAGGAAAGAAATGATTTTGGTGGTTAATGTGATTAATAGTAATATTTGTAGAACTTAGTCATCGCATTTAGCCATCTGTCATTTGCCCTTTTTATGGAGCATGTTTATGTCCTTTCTGTTTTTGATGTAATTAGCTACTTTTGTGCATTTCTACACAGGAGGATGGCTGCCTTCTCCCGATGCCACATGAGCTTCTGCGGTATAGAATTAGATTGGAGAAAATATTTGAATTGAAGGCCAATTAAAAAGAATGATTTAATTTATGTTACGATGACAAGTCAGAATTTACTTTCCAGGCAATAAATGAAAAATTACTTTCTGTTTTTTTTTTCTGTTCTTGCTTGCTTATTTATTTATTTATTTATTCTTATTCAGTTTTCTTTAAACAATTCTGAGAAACAGATGTTATTATTATTTTTTAAAAGATTTTATGTGTCGAGAGAGAGAGAGAGAGGGAGAGTACAAGCTGGGGGAACAACAGGCAGAGGGAGAAACAGGCTCCCCGATGAGCAAGGACCCTGTCCCAGGACTCCATCCCACAACCCCAGGATCGTGACCTGAGTAGAAGGCAGATGCTTCACCCACTGAGTCACCCAGGAGTCCCTCTTATTCAGTTCTAAAATGAATTGTCCATGCAGCATATTCCCTATAGTGCATGGTCTAATTACATGATCTCTATTATCTGTTTACAAGGCAAAAAATCAAAAAATGGAGTAGCTATTGTCACATTGACAATGATGCCGTAATCACAGGTCACAAATTTATTAAGGGAAATAATTATGTCAAAATAATTTTTAGATGTCTATGTTCATTTTCAGTTTTTTACTAATTTTCCTAGTTCTTTGCCATATTCATTGATAAATCTCCTGAAGATCAAGGTCAACATATTTCACCGTTTGAGTATAGGAACTATACAAACATCTAATGGAAAAATAGTCCCAGTTGTAGAATCAAGAAGACTGAAGATAAGAAAGAGAGAACAATATCAATGTAATACCAGAGTATAAGAATGTAAGACAGTGGTTAATTTTTTTGGTGACTACATGCTTACTTGCAAATTTATCTGTAGTTTTAGAGTACATTGGATCCAGATATAGAGGTTCCTCAACAAGTGACAGATAACACATTAAATGACTCCCTAGATTTACAAAGTTATAGGGTAGAAATGACTGCTGAATTTTATTTTATTTGTATCTATTTGGTTTTTTTAATCAACATGTTTTATTTTTATTAAGATTTTTAATTGTAAATAATCTCTATACCCAACGTGGGGCTTGAATTTACAATTCTGAGATCAAGAGTTGTAGGCTCTCCTCACTGAGCCAACCAGGTACCTTGTTTGCTAAATTGTAATGTGCTAAATGTTTATTTCAACTCCCTCTGTCAAAGTAAGGGATGGTAACAAATGTCTTTACTCTAAACAGGATGGACCTTAATGGCACATTAATGACTGGGAATTTTAGGGACTAATTATCTATTCGTAACACTTCCTAATTTTCTCTACCATTTATT
Source organism: Spilogale gracilis (assembly GCA_004023965.1). Lineage (NCBI taxonomy): Eukaryota > Metazoa > Chordata > Mammalia > Carnivora > Mephitidae > Spilogale > Spilogale gracilis. The sequence goes on along the minus strand of PITA01001703.1, from coordinate 13,231 downwards.
TGCAAGTTAAGTATAAAACTTGGGAGTTAAGTATAGTTTTAGCATTAAATTAGAACAGTCACACATGAATTACTTAATAGCTTACCTGGATTTTAGTAGACTGACCTGTATTTCATTTTCATGGCCTACTTTTAAATTCAATTGAGTCACATGATGGACTGGAATCTTTGTAATTGAGTCACAAAACAGGAAACAAGCTTGTGCCAACTCTATGGGACAAACTTGGCAAATGTGGTGTCTTCACTCTGTTAGTGGAAAGTCAGTTCTGATAATCAGTTTATCATGAGTAGTTCCCTCATCTGATGAGATAGGACATACTGTAAGTCCATGCCCTTTACCTATAACTAGGAAATCCAAAAAGTTATGAAAAGGGGAGGTGTTTTAGGAACTCAAAAGCTGACCTGACCTGAACTCATTGAGCAATGAAAACTACTGAACTGAAATGTGACATTTATAGCTTTTATTATCCCACTTAGTGTGAATATTCATTGTTTTTCCACAGAAATATTAATGTGTTTGATAATGGGGTGCTCTCTAGCTTCTACTGGAAGTGTGTGGTAAATCTATGGTATATATACCCTTTTTTCTTTCCCAGATCTGAAAGACACTGAATTCCAAAACATATTGGGCCTTTAGAGCACCTTTTCTTTGATCTGAAATCTCTTAGTATTTCACAATGTTGAAGTCACATTAAAAAAAAAAAAAACTCTTTTCTGCAACTTCCCAATGATTATTGCATTACTACTCTGAGTATTAAAGGCAAAATCCTGCTTTTATTCTTGCTGTTGTAAGTACATGGTGGAGGCTGAACGGCTTGCTGAAAAGAGCCCTAGCTATAGAGTTAAAAATATCTAAAATCAAATCTTGGTTTGCCTGCTCACAAACAAGCTGTGTGACCTTGATCAAGTTAATTAGCATCTCTGAGCATTACATTTGTTTACTTGTGAAATTTTGATGCTGATACCTATATCACCTTCCAACGTCTTTTTTTGTCTCAAGGTCAAAAAAGTATGAATCTTGGTGAGGTGGAGAGTAGTTGTTATCCTTTACCACTGTTAGATTCCACTGCTAGTTCTTTGCAATGGAGATGCCTAAAATGTTAGTTGTATACATAGCAATTATAAAATTTATTCTTGCCTTTTTTGCCAGGGCCTCAAAATACCTCGACTATGAGTTTAGGTACAAGTAACTAGAAAAGTAAATAAAATCAACAGAATTGGTATTGCAATTATTAGGGAAAGTAAAATAACCATCTAAGGTGTGTTCTGGTAGCAGTAGAATTGTGGGAAAGAGGTAAAACAACAGATGCTTTGAAAAACTACTGTGTTGTATAAATAGACATTATTTGGACAGTCTCTGATTAGGAGTGGAGGGAGGCAGCTCTGGAATCTTCAAATTCTCCATCAGTATCTCTGATACATATTGTGCAATTTCAAAGGATTCTTGATATAATTCTGATGCAGTATATTTATATTACTTATTATATATTATATTTATTTATTTTAAAAGATTTTATTTATTTATTTGATAGAAACAGCGAGAGAGGAAACACAAGCAGGGGGACTGAGAGAGGGAGAAGCAGGCTTCCCACAGAGCAGGGATCCTGATGCGGGGCTCGACCCTGGGTCTCCGGGATCATGACTTGAGCCAAAGGCAGTCGCTCAACCAACTGAGCCACCCAGGCACCCCTTGTTTTGAGCTTTTAGTTTATTTCTCTTTTCAAAACTGTTTCTTTTTTGTGTGGTGCTATTGTTGACAATGGAGGTTATCATTAGGAGATTCGTCACCAGTCAGAAGGTTTGCTTTACAGCAAACTACATGTACATACCGTTATTTTCCATTTTAAGTTTCTCATTAAAATTCAGGGTCTTTCAGACTAGGAACATTAGACAACACTTGGTATAAGAAAACATATGGTTACCGTGGAAATTACGAGTTATTCCAGGCCCATTTGACCTCTTTTCTTTATCACAGCTAATTTATTCTAATAACATCAAAAGTTCTTTCCAGGATAGAGTTTACACTTTGATAGGTGTCTTTATAATTACTAATACCACTGGCCTGAAAGGTAAGATTTTACAGATATATTTTTGTTCTTGTGAATATTTAGCCCATAATTATTTTGATATAAATAATAATGATACTGGTAATAATACATATCACTCATTGTGCATATACTATGTAGCTGACACATGATTTCATTTAATTCTTAAAACTTTTCTGTTTTTAAATATTTTATTTATTTACTTGAGAGAGAGAGAGAGAGAGAGCGCACACAAGTGGGGGGGAAAATGGTAGAGGGACAAGCAGACTGCCCGGAGGGAGGCAGCTCTGGAATCTTCAAATTCTCCATCAGTATCTCTGATACATATTGTGCAATTTCAAAGGATTCTTGATATAATTCTGATGCAGTATATTTATATTATTTATTATATATTATATTTATTTATTTATTTATTTTAAAAGATTTTATTTATTTATTTAATAGAAACAGAGCGAGAGAGGAAACACAAGCAGGGGGACTGAGAGAGGGAGAAGCAGGCTTCCCACAGAGCAGGGATCCTGATGCGGGGCTCAACCCTGGGTCTCCGGGATCATGACTTGAGCCAAAGGCTGAGCAGGAAGCCCACTGAGGGGCTGGATCCTAGGACCCCGAGACCATGACCAGAAGGGAAGGCAGCTGCTTAAACGACTGAGCCACCCAGTGCCCCTATTTCTTAAAACTTTTCTTTGTGGTAGTATTAGCAACTAGGATTAGGGTTGACAGAGATAGAATTATATACCCTCAAACAATGACTTAAGTAGATGGTTTATTTCTCTTTCCTGCTCAAGTATTCCAGAAACAGTCAGTCCAGGGCTAATATGGCATAGTGGCAGGGATTCAATCTCTGTTTCATACCTCTGGCATATGTAGCTTTCATTCATACAGTTACCTTATGGACAAAGCAGGCTGTTAGAATCCTTGCCATCATGCCCATATCCAAGTGTAGGAAGAAGGAAGGGTGAGGAGGTCACACCCTCTTTCTTTAAAGACACTTCTCAGAAGTAGCATATGTTGTTTCCACATATATCCCAGAACTTAGACTAATGACCACACCTAGTTGAAAAAGAGATTTTTTTTCTAGTTATTTTTGTGTCTAGTTAAAAATTCAGGTTCTGTTGCTAAGGAAGAAGGGGAGAATGGGTAGTACTGATAGACAGTGGCAGTCTCTGCTGCATTTGAGCTATTATTATCTCCGTGTTACAAAAGGAGAAACTGAGTCATAGAGAAGCTAAACTAAGATCTCACAGCTGGTGAAGCCAAGAATCAAACCCAGACCTATCAAACATTAGCGCCCTTAAGCACTACTTTGAAGTGCCTCTATCTTAAAACAGTTATTTGACTTTATTCAGTCTCTTCATCTAAATTAGTATAAAGAAAACCTTTCTGACTAAGTTGCTAGTTCAACCTGTTGAAACAATGGAATTCTTTATTTTACCAAGCGTTCTTGGCAAATGACATAGTACTGGTATCAACTTGTGCAATGAAGCCTTTACTTCTGCTGACCTTTTGGATAGGTGGATTCAGAGAATTTAGTGACAGGTTTAGAAAATTGCCTAACCGACAGATTAAAGTTTTATTGCCAGTCTTCTACTTGTTCAGGGTTGCAACAGGTTCAGATGCCATTAAAATATGCTTTGCTATCTTATGGATGGTTTAGGTTTTAAACAAGGTAAGATTTCTAATAGGATCAATAAGAATACATAGAAAAAATATTTACTGTAGAAAAAAAATCACAGTATTTTTATGACTTAGTCTTCAATGATAAAGTTTTAAGTTAATGATGGCACATCTTAGAATAAATCAGACCATACTTCTAAGTTATTTGAAAATTATTACACTTAGATGGTTAACCTGTGATTTTTCTAATATCTTATCTGAGTAAAAATCTAAATCATATAACACGTTAGGAATGAGGGCTCTCTTCCTCTTTCCTTCCTTCCATTTCACAGAGCTTTTTTTTTTTTTTTTTTTTCTAGCTCCAGTTTGATTTACCTTCTTGTTTCTGCCTAGTTTGCAAGGGTTTTTAATCTTCCTTATGTCTTCTTATCTCTCTGCTTTTCTAGCACCCAGAGAGAACATGTGAATGCAGATGAATAAACCAACAAGCAAGTAAACACCATGTTTTATAAATGTCACAACTTAAATGTTGCTTTGTTGCTTAAACTCTTCAATACAGTCTCTATGAACTTATTAATACTTTTTAAGAATGTTATTAAAATAAAAAATATCAGTTATTCACCAGAAGTCCTTTACTTAACTAGGCCCAACAACACTAGGGAAGCTGAGTGACCAATGACAAGACTAAGGATTCAGTGATTTACCTGCAAATAAAGAGACATTTTCACCACTGTGACAATTTTCAGGAAAGGCATTTCAGTATGAAGAAACAAAATTTGGGTTCAAAATAGTAATGTAGGAAAATCCTGAACTCACCTCCTCTATGGTTGCACCCACTCAACCCCTCTATATAGAGCAAGTGGGAGCTGACTGAACAGCTTCTGCACAACAACAGATAACGAGACCACATAGAGAATGACAGGAGAGACAGAGACAAGGTAACCATGGGTATTCCACCCCAGATGATGGGAATGGATAGTTAGGGCAACAGGAGCAGATTGATCTTCTTTGGGGCACAGAAAAAAAGCCATGGTATAAAAGGGTACCTTGAATTTAAAGGTCTCATCAGCCCTTGAGTGTCTACCAAATGGTGGGGGACAGAGGGACTGGTGAACACCATTGTTTATGTTACCCCTCCACCTTGATAGCATAGACAGAAGCAGGGTCTGGGTACCATAGCCAGCCTGCCACTTCAGTGAGTCCTGGGCCCCTAGTCCATACTGGCCCCAGTTGGACGCCAGGGTAGGCCTGCCACACCTGCCCAAGCTCCAGCCATACCACTAAGGCAGTCCTAGCATAGTGCACAACAGAACACTCCTGGACAGTACCCCTGGAGCTCCAGCTGTCTGACCAAGGCAACACAGGTGCTAAGCATTCTGGGGCATGCCTGGTCTACACCTGCTTCAGCTCCAAACGACTCATCAGGGCATCCTCTGCATAGAGTGCCCTGGGACCTCCTAACACCTACCCACTTCAGCTCCAGCTATCCTGCTGTGTCCCCCTTCCCCTCCATGTGGAGCATTCTGAGATCTTCTGGCCTAGGCTCACCTAGCTCCAGCTGTCTTGCTAAGATGCTCCCTCTTTGGAGCACCCAGTCTGCACCTATTTCAGCTCCAGCCCTCCTGCCAGGTCTCTGCATTGAACACCCTGAGAACACCATCTCACCCCATCTGCCCCAGCCTGCATCTGTTTCAGCTTCAGTTGTCTGGCACCTCCATGTAGAGTGCCCTGTGGACCTCCTCCCCCACCTCCCTGCCCCTAGCCTGTGTCTGCTATAGCTCAAGCCAGCTAGTCAAAGCCACCAGGCCAATGCAGTATACCTAGGGACATTCCTACACAAAGCCATTCCTTTGAGACTGGAAGAAGTGCTCTTCTAATTCATAGAAAGAAACAAAGTCAGTCAAAATGAGGAGACAGAGGAAATGCCCCAAATGAAAGAACAAGACAAAACTCCAGAAAAAAAACTAAACAAAATGAAGATAAGCAATCTACCTGAGAAAGAGTTCAAAGCAATGGTCATAAAGATACTCATTGAACTTGAGAGACGGTACATGAACTCAGTGAAAACTTCAATGACAAGTTAGAAAATATCAAAAAGAACCAATCAGGTTGAAGAATACAACTGAAATGAAAAATACACCAGAGGGAATCAACGGCAGATTAGAGGATGCAGAAGAACAGATTGGTGCTCTGAAAGACAGGGTACTGGAAAGCAACCAAGTTGAACAGCAAAAAGAAAAAAAGAATTAAGAAAATGAGAATAGATTAATGAATCTCTGGGACAAAATGAAGTCACTAACATTCTCATGATAGGGATTCCAGAAGGAGAAAAGAGAAAGGAGCAGAACTTACTTAAAGAAATAATAGCTAAAAAGTTCCTTAACCTAGGAAAGCAAATAAAATCTAGGTCCAAGAAGTGCAGAGACCCTAAAACAAACAAACAAACAAACAAAAACAAACAAAACAAACCTAAGGAGGTCCAGACCAAGGCACATAATAATTAAAATGTAGAAGTTAAAAAAAAAGTCAAAGATTCAAGACAAAGACAGTATCTGAAGAGCAACAAGAGAAAAATCAACTGTTAGGTACAAAGGAAACACCATAAAGTTATTAGCTGATTTTTCAGCAAAAACTTTGCAGGCCAGAGGGGAGTGTCATGATGTATTCAAAGCATTGATAAGAAAAACCTACAACCAAAAACGCTATATCCAGGAATGTGACCATTCACAATTGAAATTGAGAAATAGTTTCCCAGACAAAAGAAGTTTTAAAGGAGTTTATCACCACTAAACCAACCTTACAAGACACGTTAAAGGGATTTCTTTAAATGGAAAAGCAAAGGTCATAACCACAAGTAAAAAGAATATGAAAGGAAAACATTTCACAGTGAAAGCAAACACACAATAAAGGTAGTAGATCAGTCACTTAGAAAGCTAGTATGAAGATTAACAGGCAAAAGTAGTGAAATCAATTATATCTAAAAAGTAGTTAAGGGACTCACAAAGTAAAAAGATGCAAAATATATCATCATAATGTTAAAATGTGGAGGAGGTTGAGGGGTGCCTGGGGGTCATAGTCAGTTCGTGTCTGACTCTTGGTTTTAGCTCAGGTTGTGATTTCAGGGTTGTGAGATCGAGCCCTGCATCAGGATCGGTGCTCATCATGGAGTCAGCTTAAGACTCTCTTCCTCCCTCTCCCCCACTCCTAACCCCCCCCAAATAAATAAATCTTTAAAAAATGTGGAAGAGGACTAAAAATGTAGTACTTTTAGAATGTGTTTCAACTTACGTGACTGTCAGCTTCATATAGACTGCCATATATTTAGGATGTTCTACATAACCTTGTGGTAACCACAAACTGAAAAGCTATCATAGATACACAAAAAAATAAAGAGAAAGATATCCAAGAATAACACTAAAGAAAATCTTTAATCACAAGGAAAGAGAACAGGAGAAGAAAGAAGGAACAAAGAACTATAAAAGCAATCAGAAAACAGTAAATAATATGACAATACGTACATGTTTATCAATAATTAAATATGTGTGAGGTGCCTGTGTTGTGCAGTCAGTTCAGCATCTGGCTCTTGGTTTTGGGATTGTGGGATGGAGTCCCACATCAGGCTCCAAGCTCAGTGTGGAGTTGGCTTGGGATTCTCTCTCCTCCTTCTACCTCTCCTGTTCATGCTTTCTCTCTCTACAAAATGAATAAATAAATCTTCTTTAAAATAATTACTTTAAATATAATGATCTAAGTGCTCCAATAAAAAGATATAGTGTGGGGTGCCTGTGTAGTTCAGTCAGTTAAGTGTCTGCCTCCAGCTCAGGTCATGATCCCAGATTCCTGGGGTTGATCCCTGTGTTGGGCTCCCTGCTCAGTGTGAGGCCTGCTTCTCCCTCTCTCACTCCCCCTGCTTGTGTTCCCTCTCTAGCTGTGTTTCTCTCTGTCAAATAAATAAAATCTTACAAAGAGATCCATGAGGTGACTGAAAGGACAAAAAAATAAGATCCAACAATATGCTGCCAACATAGGCCTATGTCTCAGTTCAGACCTAAAAACATGTATAGACTGAAAGTGAAGGGATGAAAAAGAATATTCCATGCAAGTAGAAGTAAAAAAGCTGGGATAGCGATGCTTGTGTCAGACAAAATAGACCTTAAAACAAAGATGAACAAAACGATATTGTTCAAGAAAAGGCTTAGTCAAATAAGAGAATATGATAATTATAAATATTTATTCACCCAACATAGAAACACCTACATAAAACAAATATTAACGGACATAAGGGAGAAATAGACAGTAAAACAATAATAGTAGGGGACTTTAACACCACACTCATATCAATGGATAAAGCATCCATGCAGAAAATTTTCTGGATAAGGAAACAGTGGCTTTGAATGACATATTAGACCAGAGGGACTTAACAGATATTTACAAAACATTCCATTCCCAAACGGCAAAGTACACATTCTTTTCCAGTGCACATGAAACACTCTCTGGGATAGATAACCTGTTATGCCACAAAACAAGTCTCAATAAATTTAAGAAGAGTGAAATCAAATCAAGCATCTTTTCTGACCAAATGATATGAACCTGGAAATTGATTATAAGAAAAAAAAATGGAAAAAACACAAACATGTGGAGACTAAACATGCTACTAAATAATCAATGGGTCAATGAAGAATTCAAAGAGGAAATAAAAAAATACATGGAGACAAATGAAAATGAATACATGATAGTTCCAAATCTGGGACACAGTAAAAGTGGTTCTGAAAGGGAAGTTTATAGCAATATAGTTCTACATCAAATGGGGTGCCTGGGTAGCTCAGTAAGTTAAGTGTCTGACTCTTGATTTTGGCTCAGGTCATGATCTCAGGGTCATGATCTCAGGGTCGTGAGATCAGGCCCTGCATCAGGCCCCATGCTGGGTGTGGTGAGCCTGCTTAAGATTCCGTCTTCCTCTTTGTTTGTTCCTCTCCTCTCTGCTTACGCTCATTCTCTCTCTCTAAAACAAAAACAAAAACAAGGAAAAAAAAAAAACCCAAGGAAAATCTGAAATAAATAATCTAACTGTGCACCTAAATGAACTATAGAAAGATGAAGAAAGATTTCCCAAAGTTATTAGGAAAAAGGAAAAAAGGAAATAATAAAGATAGAGCAGAAATAAATGAAATAGAGACTAAAAGAACAGTAGAAAAGATCAGTAAAATCAAGAGCTGGTTCATTGAAAAGATGAACAAAATTAATCAAGCTTTAACTAGACCCATCCAAAAAACAAAAACAAAAACAGAAACAAAAGCAACCAGGGATTAAGTAAACAAAATCAGAAATGAGAGAGAAGTAACAGTTGACACAACAGAAATGCAAAAGATTATAAGAGACTACTACAAAAATATGTGCCAGCAAATTGGACAACCTAAAAGAATTGGATAAATTCCTAGAAATAATCTTCCCAAACGGAATCAGGAAAATCTGAATAGACTACTGAATATCTGAAAATTTGACTAGAAAATCTGAATAGACTACTAACAAAACTGAGTTGGTTATCAAAAAACTCCGAATGAATGAAAGTCCAGGACCAGACAGCTTCACAGGTGAGTGCTACCAAACATTTAAAGAAGAGCTAATACTTGCTCTTCTCAAACTATTCCAAAAAACAGAAGATAAAAGAAAGCTTCCCAAATCATTCTATAAGGCCAGCATTACCCGGATACCCAAACTAAACAAAGGCACTACAAAAAGAGAAGACTACAGGTCAAAAACTCTGATGAACGTAGAATCGAAAATCCTCAACAACATATTAGCAAACCAGATCAAACACTACATCAAAGGGATCATTCACCACGATCAAGTCGAATTTATTCCAGTGATATAAGGATGGCTCAAATCTGCAAAGCTTTTGACAGAATTCAGCATTCATTTATGATAAAAACTCTCAGAAAATTGGGTTAAAGGGAATATAACTCAGCATAATAAGGTCATATATGACAGACCCACAGCTAACATCGTAATGACAAAAAAACCGATGTTCCTTTAAGAACAGGACAAGAGTGTCCATTCTCACCACTTTCATTCAACATAGTATTTATTGGGAGTCCTAGCCTCACAGTCAGATAAGAAAAAGAAATGAAAGACATCTGTATTGGAAAGGAAGAAGTAAAATTTTCACTATAATGTGATATAATATAGAATGAAATACTAGTCATAAAAAAGAATGAGGTCTTGCCATTTGCAACAACATGGATGGACCTACAGTATATTATGCTAAATGAAATAAGGCATACAGAGTGAGACAAATATCATATGATTTTCCTTATATGTGGAAATAAAAAAACAAAACAAACAAAACAGCAGAAAATGGACCCATAATTACAAAGAACAAACTGGTGATTGCCAGAGAGGAGAGTGTGGAGGGTTGGAAAAATAGGTGAAGGGGATTAAGAGGTACAAACTTCCAGTTATGAAATTACTAAGTCACTGAGGGGTGCCTGGCCAACTCAGTCACTAGAACATGAAACTATTGATCTTGAGGTTGTGAATTTGAGCCCTACACTGGCTATACAGTTTACTTAAAAAAAGATAATCTTTAAAAATCAATCAATCAGTCAGTCCATCATCAGTCACAGAGATGAAAAGTACAGCTTAGGGAATTTAGTCACTAGTATTGTAATAATGTATGGTGACAGATAGTGACTATACTTGTGGTGAGCACTGAATAATATATAGAATTGTTAAATCACTATTTAAATCACTAAAACACTAGTTGTACTCCTAAAACTAATATAATATTGTATGTCAACTATATATCAATAATAAAAACTAAAAAGAAATGAAGAAAGGTAATAAGATAATATGATAAGAATTAAGAGACAATGGTGTTCACAGAAGAGATCAAGAGTCAACTCAGCAGAAGTTTCTACTTGTTTGCTGGGTATCTCTGGTCTCATTCTTTGTGAACTTTAAGCAAGAAGAGGACCAGTTTCTAGATGATGTGGACAGAAGAACACAGACTATTTGTATATAATAGATTTTCCACTAATCTCATATTATTATTATTTTTTCTGATCCTTTATTATTAAATTTAAATAGGTAATACATTAATGCATATTCCTTATTATAATTTAAAAGTTCCATTTGAATAAAGGCAAAACCTCCATTTCCTTTTTTTTTTTTTTTATTAGCGGTACCTTTGTCAGATGATCGAGTCTGGAGACTGCTTGGCTCCTGGAAGGACCAAAGTTCTCATTTCTCCATGCTCCCATTCTTGATGTGGTGGCTTAGTCCTCAGGCTCCATCCTTCATTTTGGCAAAATGGTTGCTGCAGATCCTGACATCACATAAAGAATTGAGAAGAGGATTATTTCCTTCTGTGGTCCACCTTACCTTTCTCCAAAATCCCCAGCAGAATTAGCTCCATTGGCCCCAATTGTCTCTTGTACCCAGGCATAAGTCACTCAAACGATATTTATTTTCCTGGGACCAAAGAGGGGTTTATCCTCCCTTGGATCATGTGTTGAAGGATCAAAAAAATCTGCGATTTTGTTACCAAGTAAAAAGCAATGTAAGGCAAACAAAATTTACATCGCACATTTTATTTTCAAAGAAGTTATACTCAAAATAGAAATTCAATATAAAATAAGTACAAAATCTTTACCACCCACAAAATATATGTATGACACTTAGTATCTGATCTACAATCCAATCATTTATCCTTTCAATATGTATTCTTTGATCACTTGCTACAATCATCCACTGTTCTTGGTACTAAGGTTAGAGAGATGAGCAAGTTAGATCTTTATCTGTACTAGGAATGCTTCCAGCAGCAAGTAACATAATAGACAGTTTAGAGGCTTAAACCACAGAGACCTGTAACGCTTACCTAACAGAAATTGGAGACAGGCAGCCCGTAGTCCACCCCTCATAAAATGTTGTCAAGGTTACAAGTTCCTTCTTCTCTGTGTCCTCAGCATGCTGGCTTTTGTCTTTACTCTTGTTGCCTCATTGATCCGTGGCTGCCATAGCTCCAGACATCTCATCTGATTTCAAATCAGAAAGAAGTGGTAAAGTCAGAATGGCCAAAATTAACAAGTCAGGAAACAACAAGTGTTGGAGAGGCTGTGGAGAAGGGGAACCCTCTTACACTGTTGGTGGGAATGCAAGCTGGTGCAGCTGCTAAGGAAAACAGTGTGGAGAGTCTTTAAAAAATTAAAAATAGAGCGATGCTATGACCCTGCAATTGCACTGCTGGCCTTTACCCCAAAGATACAGATGTACTGAAAAGAAGGACTATATGCACCCCAATGTTTATTGTAGCAATGGCCAAAATCGCCAAACTGTGGAAAGAGCCAAGGTGCCCTTCAACAGAGGAATGGATAGAGAAGATGTGGTCCATATATATAATGGAATATTACGCCTCCATCAGAAATGATGAATATCCAACATTTGTAGCAACACGGACGGGACTAGAGGAGATTATGCTGAGTGAAATAGGTCAAGTAGAGAAAGTTAAGTATCACATGGTTTCACTTGTGGAGCATAAGGAGTAATATAGAGGACAGTAGGAGAAGGAAAGGAAATGGGTAGTGGGGCAAATCGGGGAGGGAGATGAAACATGAGAGACTTTGGACTAAGAAACAAACTGAGAGTCTTGGAAGGGAGAGGTGGGGGGATGGGTGAGCCTGGTGGGTATTGAGGGCCTGTATTGCATGGGTGTAGGGTATAAACAATGAATCTTGGAACAGTGAAAAAATTAAAAAAAAAAAAGAAGTGGTAAAGGGAGTTATTTTCTTATTGTCGTTTTTATAAACACTGAAAAACCCTCAGAAGCCTCTTAGCAGATTTCTATGAACTCTCAATGGCAGAATCATGCCACCCTCGTATACGCAACAGCAAAAAAATCTGGAATGGTAATTATCTCACAAAGTTCTGTGGGCTGTACACATCATTGCCCGCAGTGAAATTGAGATTCTGTTTATAAGGACAGACATGGATGATGGTTAGTCTATTACAGGGTCTTCCATAGTCTCCTTCTTCATGGAGTTAGTTCTCTGGCCACTTTGTGGAGAGATAAGATAGAGATAAAATATGAGCATTTTTTATACTCTAGTCTTCAAACTTATATCTGAGGAATTTACATAGTGTTTTTTGTATAGTTTGGCACATTCAGATAGATAAGCTATTTTTTAAAAATATTTTATTTATTTATTTGACAGAGAAAGAGATCACAAGTAGGCAGAGAGAGAGAAGGAAACAGGCTCCCTGCTGAACAGAAAGCCCAATGTGGGCCTCAATCCTAGGACCCTGAGATCATGACCTGAGCCAAAGGCAGAGGCTTAACCCACTGAGCCACCCAGGCACCCCAGATAGATAGGCTATTTATTCGCTATATAAGCTTGACAAGAGCTGGGGATTATGATCTTTAGGGCTTCACTTGGTTTCGTCTCATGGAGCTAAGATGTTACAGAGAAGAAGAGAAATGTAGAAGCAGATACTTGTGTTCTGTATTAGTGGACAGTTATTCCTGGAGTAAAAAGTGCCGTGAGCAGAGCATTCACTAGTTTTCTTTTCTTTTTT
>PITA01001702.1:80625-185620 GCA_004023965.1 Spilogale gracilis | reverse complement strand
CAAGATGAGCCGCGAGGCTACTCTTAACTATTCCCTCCCGCATCGTGGCATCAGCCTTGGTCCCTGCTGCTGAGAATGGGATCAGAGACCCCGATCCAGGTGCCGTTGTGTGCTCTTTGCCACTGGGTGCCATTGTTTCTAGCCCTCTCGAGGGACAAAACTGGAAATCCACCCGCAAATACAGTAACCGGTGCGCCTATGCCTGTCGATGATTTCTGTGTTCATCGTCTGTACTTACATTAGGCTGAACAGGAGTTCGTAGGGATGTCTCCAACTCTAGACCCACGGCTCATGGTTCCTTCTAGGATTCCCCCGTGGGTGTCGGTCACTCCTGCGCCAGCAAGAACCTGACTCTCGCCCTCAACGTCCCCGTCCTGTTTACTTAACCCCAGCACGCATGCGCGGTGCTGCAGAACCGGGAGCCCGTCAACCCTGCAAGGCATGACGTCACCGGCCAGAGAGCAAGGGCTTCTGCGCAAGTTCCCGGGTCTTCATCCCCACCCCAGACTCCGCTCAGCCCGGGTTTGTAAGATGATGTCGGGTGGCACCTCCTTCAGCGGGGCCGCGCCCCTGTTTGTAACACAGGACTCTTTCTCATGGTGTGCCTCCCATCCTGGGATTCCCCCAAACACCTCATTGTGTCTTTAAAGATTTTTATTTATTTATTTGACACAGAGAGAGATCACAAATAGGCAGAGAGGCAGGCAGAGAAAGAGGGGGAAGCAGGTTCACCCGCTGAGCAGAGAGCCCGATGTGGGGCTCTATCCCAGGACCCTGAGATCATGACCTGAGCCGAAGGCAGAGGCTTAACCCTTCTCATTGTGTTTTTAAAAGTTTGCCTCCATTGGGGTGCCTGGGTGGCTTAGTCATTAGGCGTCTGCCTTTGGCTTGGGCATGATCCCTGAATGCTGGGATCCAGCCCAGCATCCAGCTCCCTGCTGAGTGGGGAGTCTGCTTTTCCCTCTCCCTCTGCCTACTGCTCCCCCTACTTGTGTGCTCTCTCTGTCCAATAAATAAATAAAATCTTTTTTAAAAAAGTTTGTTCCATTAAAGTTTCACTCCTGGTGCCAGGGATTTTAAAATGCCCAAATCCCCCGAGTAGCACCTACTCAGCCTTCCAATCGGGGCAACCACCGATGTCCCACTACTGCATTGTAACTCAGCTTGACGTGCCTTGTGGGTTCCTGTCCTCTGGCATTTAGCATCTTTGAAAAACCTTCTCCCCAATCATCTTGGGTTCCTCCCACCATGGCACCCCACATGCCCCCCTTTTATAGCCAAATTCTGTATTTGTCTTCAGTCTGACTTCTGGCCTAGCCACTGAAGCTGCTTCTGCCACGGTCATTAGCGGCTTCCTTGTTGTTAGACCCAGAGGGCCCTCCATCTGCCCGCTGGCCACCTCCTGGTGAGGAAGCCTGACCTGCCCTTCTGGCTCTGAACTGTCTTCCCCAGTGACTCATCTCCTCTTGGGCGTTAATAAGCACCCTCGGTGCTGGGGCTCCCACGTGGACACCTCCGCCCAGACTTGCCTTCAATGAGCTGCTCCTGCTTCTGGACCTCCCAGAAGACGTCCTCCTGGGCGCCTCCAACACCACAAGACCCACACCAACGTCAATTTCTTGCCGCCCACCACAATACTAGAAGTCACCCCAAAGTGGAGGGGGGGATCGTAAAAACATTCTGTTTAAATCAGAAATTTAAAAAATCATTTAAGTGTAAACCAGCTGGCCAGCGGGCTGCTGGCATTCTTTCCATCTGGATCGACCCCCTCTGAACCACATCTCTGTCCTCGCCATGTGGGATGAGCTGCAGTGAGTGGGGCAAGCTTTTCTGGAAGTCTTGTCAATACTTAACATAACAGACTTGGCTATGGTCCATACAAATGCACTCCACACTCCACGAAGCCCAGCTCCCCTCCCCTGTCCAGTCCCCAGTCGTGGTCCACAGACACTGTTATGCAGGGCCCCAGGCAGGAGGGGGAGTGCATTAGAGGGGGAGTGCATTGGAGGGAGAGTGCATTGGAGGGGGAGGGCATTGGAGGGGGAGTGCATTGGAGGGGGAGTGCATTGGAGGGGGAGTCCAACTGGAAAAAAGCAATATAGAACTGATTGCTGTTGAATATCTCACTTTGGCAAATTTTGCATTTGAACATGAGAGGACCATTGCTAGGGTCCCGGTGCTTAAGAGGCATCCCCCTTTCTGGGTAGTATAGAGGTATCCCTTTCTCTCTCTGGAAAGAATTCATGACCCAGGCTCTCTTGGTGAGCAGGCCAGATGGTGCCCATGCTTCTCTTAAGGACATTTGTACATTTTCTACTTGGCCATCCCAAAAGAAATACAATACTTTACAAAGTTGCCAACGTGAACACTCAGAGAAAGGTTATTCATAAGAGCCAAAGAGCATAAATCCCCAAATATCCACCAGCTGATGAACAGATAAATAAAATGGGGTCCGTCTAGCCACACGGTGGGATATTACTCAGCATCGAAAGGAAGGAAGCTCTGTCACCTGCTACAGTGTGAATGAACCTTGAAAGAAGCTAGCACACACAAAAAAAGCCACATATTGTATGATTTCATTTTTTAAAAAGATTTTATTTATTTATTTGGTAGAGAGAAACACAGCCAGAGAGGGAACACAAGCAGGTGGAGTGAAAGAGGGAGAAGCAGGCTTCCCACCGAGCAGGGAGCACGATGTGGGGCTCGATCCCGGATCTCCGGGATCATGACCTGAGCCGAAGGCAGTTGCTCAACCAACTGAGCCACCCAGGTGCCCGTATGATTTCATTTTTATGAAATGTCCAGAATAGACAATTCCATAGAGACAGAAAGAAAGTGAGTGGTTACTGGGAACTGAGGGGAGGCGGAATGGGCGGGTGATGTCTAAGGCTTCTTCCTGGGGGTAAAAATACTCTAGAATTAATTGTGGTGAAGGTTGCCCCTACCTATGAATATACGAAAAGCAAATTGTACACTTTAAGTAGGTGAATTGTACGGTATGTGAATTACAGCTCGGTAAAGCTGTTGGTTTCCAAAACAAAGTAAAATCCTCTCTGACTGCTTTCAGGCAGTCTTCATTTCGATCAGTAGTACTTGTTTATTTTTAATTAATTACTTTTTTTTGAGATTTAATTTATTAATTTGACAGAGAGAGAGAGAGAGAGCACAAGCAGGGGGAGCAGCAGGCAGAGGGAGAGGGAGAAGCAGACTCCCCACCGAGCAGGGAGCTCGACACCAGGCTGGATCCCAGGACCCCGGGATCATCCCCTGAGCCAAAGGCAGGTGCTTCACTGGCTGAGCCACCCAGGTGCCCCAGAAATAAACAAATCTTAAAAAAAAAAAAATCAAACTGGAACACGTTGTGCACAAATCCAAAACAATCACATCATTCGGCTTCTGATTACCGTATCTCTGCACTCTAAGACATGAACTCAGGACTGCAACCTCGGGACAGTTTTGCAAGCGACGATTTTCTCACCCCGTCTGCAGGTTGTGTCGATGCCAGATCAAACGCAGACGCAATTACAGCAGCTGAATTAGGAAACAGCCACGGAGCAGCCAAAGAACTCCGTTCCAGAAGCTGATCTGAGGGCGAGCGAGTGTCTCCCTCCCTGTGTCGGATGTAGTTCTCGCTGAGAGTGACGGGTCATGGGGGGCTGAGGAGGGAGGGTTTGCAGAGCAATTACCCAAAGTTCACTCTGCCTCGAGTTCTAGCTCTACCTGTAGACTTTCCGGTCTCATTTGGGACCTCTCCGTAGGCTCGTCGTGAATCTGAACACTGGATTTCCTGGTGCCCAGTTCTCCCTATCCACCACCAGTGGATGGCAAAGAAGTTGGTTTTAACTTCCCTTTCACCATTGACTCACCTGAGCATCAGGCCTTGTGCCAGGCTGAATGGTGGCCCCCCAAAATATTAGCCCTCAGAACCTGTGAAGGGCACCTTATCTGGGAAAAGGATCTTTGTGAGTGTAATTAAATTAAGGGTCTCTAGATGAGATTACCCTGGATCCTTGGGGCGGCCCCAACATTCAATGACTGGTGCCCTTATAAAGAAGGGGAGACACACCAAGTTCAGAAGGCCACGTGGGGAGGAGACTGGGGTTGGGGCGGCCACGCAGAAGACGATGATCGCTGGGAGCCGCCCGTGGCGGGAGGGAGTGAGGTCCTGTGCCACTTGGTTTCTGACTTCCAGCCTCTGTAACTTCGAGAGAATCCATTTTTGTCGTTTTAAGCCGCCCACGGAGTGGTCATTGGTTATAGCCGTCACAGGAGATCAGAACGGTCCTTCTGAGTCTCTGTAGCTTATCTATAATGTATTTATTTTAAAATAAAGCCTTGTTTGCCACATGCCAGGAGCTATGTAGGTAAGCATTAACCTACTTAACGCCGTCTAATCCTCGGACTGACTCGTCCGGTGGTGCTAGTGTATTCCCACCTGGCCATCGTGACAGGGAGGTGAAGACGGGCTGAGGGGCCTGGCCAGGGCTGGATCAGGATGGGCGGGGGGTTAATTAGCTCCTCCAAGGCTCCTGCCCTTGGCTTCGTGGTGCTCACGCCCCGGGACTCGAACACATGCAGGCCTCTGTCAGGTCCGCCTCTGAGATCCGAGCTTCCCAACTAGAACTGCGGGGTCCACGCCTTAAGGGCCAGGCCTGGAGATGACCCTGGGAGTCTCCTGCCACCCTGCTCAGAAGGATTCTCTCCTCCAGCAGCTCCTCCCAGCCCTGCCGGTCCCCACCCTAGTCAGGAGAAATGCTCGGTCAGGCGGGGAATGAGAGGTCAGAGCCGGAAGTGGCGCGGACACCATCCCCTCCTTGAAGAGGTGGGATGCTGAGTTTGGCCTGGAAGGCAAGACGTGCTTCTTGGCCCATGACTGTGCCATGGCAAGAGTGATGGCAAGAGCTGAAGGCTGGGCAGGGCACAGTCAGCACCCAGTCACAGGGGACAGGGTCGCACACAGTGTGCACTAGGAAGGAGTGGGGTCCTGAGACCCCCCAGGGGTGGAGACCCCTGTCCCTGGACAGAGCCCCAGAGACGGCTCTAAGAAGGCTGTCCAGGCGCACCCTTCCTCTCTCATCTTGCACCCGGAAGAAAGCAGTCTGGGTTGTTAAAAAAAACACTTAAGAATAAAGTAAACAAGTGGAGGCCCTCGGTGGCAGGGCTCCGAGGGACACCCATTCAAAGCCAGTAACTTGAGCTCTGTGACCTTTCCAAGAGCCTGTCTGTCAGGCCAGCACGAGTGTGCCCACGAAAGTCATCAGAGCCCTCCCTCTGCTCCCTCCTCCCCTGGCGGGCATAGCAGCTCGAAGACACCAAAGGGGAGAGAGAGCTGGGCCTGGTGGCAGGGCCCGGGCGCCTGGCTTCTCCCAGACGGGGGAGCAGCGCCATTACTCACGAACCTGGCTGCAGCCCGCGGTCCTTGATCAGACTGGCTTGTTTTAATCCCCGGTGCCAAGCCTTTTCTTTTTCCAAAGGGAATCTGAATGGGAGCCGAGTCAGGTGAACCCGGAATCAGATCGCTGGATCAATACTGGCTTATCTACCATTCAGTGTCAAGCCTCAAAGTTTCAACTGTGCTCTTTTGTCTTCCATGGTCCCCTGGGCACAAATAAATCCCTTCACCGTGGGAAGGAAGCAGTGGGGCTGTTGGGGGAGGGGCCACGGGCTCCCAAGAGCATCCGCTTAGAATTTGCTCTGATTTGTGACCTTCTCAGAGAGGAACATGTAGAGCTTCATTGTTATTTACCAAGTGGACTGAGGTTCGCAGAGAAAGGGCCTCCAGACCACTCTGCCTCTGCGGGGCTTGCTCAAGCACTTCCGTGGGCTCTGGGCACTTTTGCCTTTGTGGGTCTTTTTTTCCATAAAGGAATGATTCAAAGCTACGTTTTATAACCGTGTCAGTGTACAGATAAATGTAATTCAGGCTGGATTTCTATTAGATATTTATTAGTAATATATTCATTTTTTCACTGATTTTATAAAGTAATTAAAACATTTTTGTAAGCTCCTCCTAAAGGTATCAAGGCCTAGTGTCTCCTGGGTCTGAGGGGAGAGTGGGGCCCTGGAGTTGCCCGGGCCCTCGAGCCCCCTCCCACCATTGTTGGAGTCTTTTTTTAAAAAAGATTATTTATTTATTTATTTATTTATTTATTTATTTATTTGATAGAGAGAAACACAGCTAGAGAGGGACACAAGCAGGGAGAGTGAGAGACCGAGAAGCAGGCTTCCCGCCAAGCAGGGTGCCTGATTTGGCAGGGAGCCAGATGTAGGGCTCGATCCTGGGACTCCAGCATCATGACCTGAGCTGAAGGCAGATGCTTAATGACTGAGCCACCCAGGCGCCCCTAAATAAATAATATTAAACTTGAAGCTTTCCTGCTAAGATCAGGAACAAGGCAAGGATGTTTTCTACACTGTTGCTTTTCAACATTGTGCTGGAAGTCTTGGGTAATGCAATAAGACAAGAAAAGGAAATAAAGGGTATACAGGTAACATGATTGCCTGTGTAGAAAATCTGAAAGGATAGACAACCCTTCCTGGAATGAATAAGCCATTTTAGCAAAGTTGCAGGACACAAAGTCAATATAGATAAGTCAATTGTTTTCCCTTGTACCCCCAACAAACAAGTGGAATTTGAAATTAAAAACACATTACTGTGGGGGTGCTTGGGTGGCTCAGTTGGTTAAGCGACTGGCTTTGGCTCAGGTCATGATCCCGGAGTCCCAGGATCAAGCCCCACATCACCACACTCCCTGCTTGGCGGGAAGCCTGCTTCCCCCTCTCTCACTCCCCCTGCTTGTGTTCCCTCTCTGGCTGTGTTTCTCTCTGTCAAATAAATAAAATCTTAAAAAAAAAAACAAAAAACAACTCCGATAAAAGAAATCAAACAAGAACTAAATAAATGAAGAATTTTCCACATTTATGGATAGGAAAACTCAAGAGTGTCAAAATGTCAATTCTTGTCAACTTGAGCTATAGAGTCAATGCAATCCCAACTGAAATCCCAGCAAGTTATTTTGCAGATTGATAAGGTGATTCTAAAGTTTATATGGAGAGAGGCAAAAGATCTAATAGTCTTCAGTGTTGAAGAACAAAGTCAGAGGACAGATACTACCTGACTTACTCTAAAGCTACAGTGATGAGGACAGTGTACTATTGGCAAGAAAATAGACAAATAGATCAATGGAATGGAAGAGATCCACATAAATACAGCCATCTCATCTGTGAGAAAGGAGCAAATGCAATACAATGGAGAAAGGAGCATCTCTTCAAGAGATGGTGTTGAACAACCAGAGAGCCCATGCCAACCCCTCCCCACCCAAAATTCAGACACAGATCTTGTTTTCTTCTAAAAATTAACTCAGAGGGGCGCCTGGGTGGCTCAGTTGGTTAAGCAACTGCCTTCGGCTCAGGTCATGATCCTGGAGGCCCAGAATTGAGCCCCACATCGGGCTCCCTGCTCGGCTGGAAGCCTGCTTCTCCCTCTCTCACTCCCTCTGCTTGTGTTCCCTCTCTCACTGTGTTTCTCTCTGTCAAATAAATAAAATCTTAAAAAAAAAATAAAAATTAACACAGAGTGGATGATAGACCTAAATGTAAAATGTAAAACTATAAAACAGGAGAAAATCTAGATGATCTCGGGTATGGAGATGAGGTTTTAGATACAACACCGATGACATGATCTATAAAAGAAAGAGTTGATAAGCTGGACTTCATTATAATTAAAAACTTCTGCTCTATGGAAAATAATGTGGAGAGAATGAGAAGACAAGCCACAAACTGGGAGAAAATATTTGCAGAGGACATCTCTGGTAAAGGACTGTTATCCAAAATACACAAAGAACTTTTACAACTCAACAATAAGAAAATTAACAACTCCATTAAAAAATGGGCAAAAGAAGGGCGCCTGCGTGGCTCAGTCGTTAAGCGTCTATCTTTGGCTCAGGTCATGATCTCAGGGTCTTGGGATGGAGCCCCTTATCAGGCTCCCTGCTTGGCAGAGAGTCTGCTTCCCCCTCTCCCTCTGCCTTCTCCCCCTGCTTGTGCTCTCTCTGTCAAATCCATAAATAGAATTTTTTTAAAAATGGGCAAAAGATTTGAACAGATACCTCACTGAAGAAGAGAGATATATGGCAAATAAACATGTGAAAAGATATTCAATATCATGAGTCATTAGGGAATTTCAAATTAAAACAATTACAATATACCTATTAGAAAGGTCAAAATCCAGAGCACTGAGCACACCAAATGCTGGGATGATGTGGCGCGTAAGGAACTCTCATTTATTTTTGGTGGGAATGCAAAATGGCGCAGCCACTTTGGAAGACAGGTTGGCAATTTCTTTCGAAACTAAACCCATTCCTACCACGTGACCCAGCCAATGCACTTCTTGCCTACACACAGAAACCTACACACAGATGTTCCTAACACCTCTATTCACAATCACCAAAACTTGGAAGCTCCCAAGATGTCCATTGGGAGATGAATGGCAAAATGAACTGTGGAACATTCAGACAATGGAATATTCCTCAGAGTTAAAAAGAAATGAGCCATCAAGCCCTGAAAAGACATAGAGGAAACTTGAATGCGTATTACTAAGAGAAAGGAGCTGATCGGAAATCAAGCCTATGTGCTGTATGCTTCCAACTATGTGACATTCTGGAAAAAGCAAAACCATAGAGGCGGTGAAAGGATCAGTGATTGCCAGGTGTCAGGGGTGGAGAGGGAGCATTAATAGGAGGGGAATTTCAGGATGTGCAACTAACTCTGTAAGATATTTCAGTATCTTGCATGTCAGTATATATTGGCCAAAAACTTTAGTATGTACAACACTGAGCGAGAACCGCAAAGTGAACTATGAACTTCCGGCGACGATGTGTCAACGTGGGTTCCCGGACGGTGCCAAGGGCACGGCTCTGGTGGGCGAGGCCAACAGTGGGGTAGGTTGTGCTTGTGTGGGGGCAGGAGTATACAGGAAATCTCTGTACCTCTGCTTCGCTTTGCTCTGAACCCAAAACTGCTCTAAAAATAAAGCCTATTAAAATAAATCACTCACTCTGCTCAAAACCCTTCCCTGAGCCCCTCCCTTACCTCCCTCATCAGCCCACTGAGCTGCGCGTAGAAGGGACCATGCAGCTCGCAGGAGAAGAACCTCTGGGAGAGGTTGCCCAAGGAGGCAGAGGACTGCAGTGTGCCTCATCCTGGCTTGCCCAGGTCACCCTCATGTCTCCAGGCCGCGTAGAGGGCAATGGGGGGGGGGGCTGATGGTGATTGTAAACCCAGGAAAGTGGGCAAGTCGGTGCCCATCTGTAAAACGGAGGTGGTTATTACACCCCTGGCCCGCGCCTGTGGAGATCACGGAGGTGACACAGGTGGCTGGCTCAGTGTGGACAGCTAGTCCCGGTTCCCAGGAGTTCTGGCCCTTTCCCGGCGGTTCCTGGAGGTGCCACTCCGCCCCCTGGTGGCCGCATCGGGGAGCGGCCGCTGTGGCCGGCTGCTAGGGGCGGGACCACACGGGTCCCCGCAGTTTCCCCGCCCCCGCTCCCGCCCCGCTCGGTGAAGGCTTTGACAGGGGTGGGCGCTACGACAAATTCCTCAAGGTGGCCACACTGAGTTTTCTTCCAGATTCCTCTCTCTCAGGTCTTGGGCCACCATTCTCAGGACAGGATTAGTGGGTGCTTCGGGGTCAGCATGCAGGACAGTGCGCCAGACTCCTTCATCCACCCCTAACCAACGTGTCCTTGGAATGGAGATGTCTCCTCTTTGCCTCGGCGCACCCCTTCCCAGCCTTCCCACTCCCATGCCCCGCACGATCTCCCAGGACACATCCCCAGCGGTGGAGGGAACCAGCTTTTCTCCCCTCTGGAGAGCTCACACCAGCCCAGGGGAAGCTACCCCACAAAACCAGTTGCAAGGGCTCGAGGTACCAAGAGGTCTTTTCTGGCGACCCTCCCTGGAGAGGCAGGAAGTCCGGGGTAGGGCGCTGCCACGTGGTTTTTGGGTGAGGCCAAGTGCCAAGATTTGGAGGGGGTAATGGCATGAGAGCAGCAGGGCTTTACCCAACCCCCATCTCCGGAAACCCGAAATGAGTATAAACAAAATGTGAAGAAGGATGTGTTTCAAATTTCCAAGGTGATGGTACTACTGTTTACTTCAAGAAAGGAAGACATTAAGAGAAAGTGATAATACTGGGAGGGCGCCTGGGTGGCTCAGAGAGTTAAGCCTCTGCCTTCGGCTCAGGTCATGATCTCAGGATCCTGGGATCCAGGCCCGCATTGGGCTCTGCTCACCGGGGAGCCTGCTTCCTCCTCTTTTTCTGCCTACTGGTGAGCTCTCTCTGTGTCAAATAAATAAATAAAATCTTTAAAAAGCGAGAGAGGGGGGCGCCTGGGTGGCTCAGTTGGTTAAGCGACTGCCTTCCGCTTGGATCATGATCCCGGAGACGGATCGAGTCCCATATCGGGCTCCCTTCCCTGCTTGGCAGGAAGCCTGCTTCTCCCTCTCTCACTCCCCCTGCTTGTGTTCCCTCTCTGGCTGTGTTTCTCTCTGTCAAACAAACAAACAAACAAACAAACAAACAAACAAATAAATAAATAAATAAAATCTTGAGAGAGAGAGAGAGAGAGAGAGAGAGAGTGATAATACTGGGGAAATAATTGATTGGTAGGGGGAAATTCTAGATTCCATTAAAAAAACACCCTATTAGGTAACTAATTTGTGAGGATAAAGTATTTATGAATAACATCTTTAAGGATGATTTTCTGGTGCTGTCTTCAGATGGCAGATGACATCTTTCATGCAAATGTGCCCTCGTTCTAATCCTGTAAAGGAGCCACCCCCAAACCCGCTGTTGAGGGAACCCCCTCTCATCCCGGACCCCACCCCAACCTGGGTCTTTGGTTTTGGTGAAGGTCTTAATCTCAGGACAGCCCAAGTGTGAGTGGATTCTGGAGAATATTGACGAACTGGAAGCAAATGGAACTGAGACCCCCAGTTGGGAGAGCAGAGCGGAGGCCACCGGGCCCGGAAAACTGGAAGATACTGTGCGTCGCTGGTTGGGTTTCAGTCTAGACCCGAGTGGGTTGTGAAATCAGGGCATTTGAGCCATGTTTATCTGAACTTCCAAGGGCACAGTGGGCCCAAAGCCACAGCTCTGTCACTTGGGACATTCAATGTCATTGGCGTTCTTTCAAGTCCCGGAGCGTCCTGCCCACGGGCTGTGTGATAGGACCCACCGGGGTTGACAGCGGCAGATGGCTCTGGAAGGAGAGCGAGGCATCCTAAGAGGGGCAGCTAAGAGAGAAGGGTCAAGGGCTCCCAGTGTAGACTCTGGCCGAGCGGGGTGGGGGGGTGGGGGGGGAGCTGAGGGGAGGGGCCTTATCTACTCAGAGCTAGACTCCGCCTCCGCCTCACCTGGTTCTTTGCATTTCACAGCGCTGTCTTCAGAGAGAGAACTCATCTTCACAGGCTCAGAAATAGCAGGACTTTGAGAAATTTGGGGTTCAGGTCATTTGAAAGAGGTCAATTGGACAATATTTTAAATCTTTTCTCTGAGAGTGTTTCTCAGGTGCATTTCTGTTTTAAAAATTTTGTTTTTCTACCAGAAAAGAATTAGAACCACAGAGAGCTGGGGAAACTGGGAGAGAAAGGGCCAAGAAAACTGCTGCAGTGGGAGCGCCTGGGTTGCTCAGCTAGTTAAGCATCTGGCTTTTGCTCAGGTCATGATCTCAGGTCCTGGGATCGAGCCCCGCTCTGCCCTTTGTGGGGCTCTGTGCTCAGCGGGGAGTCTGCTTCCCTCTGCTTCTTCCCTTCTCCCTCTGCCCTCCACCCCTCCCTTGTACTCTCTCCCTCTCCTCAAATAAATAAATAAAATATTAAAAAAAAAAAACCCTGATCTCTGTAGCTCCAACCATAAAACATGGTTGGGATGTGGCTTGGTTCCCTCTGTTCATTAACATGGCTGCAATCCCAGGCCACTTGCAAATTTATTTATTAAAAATTTTTTTTAAAAAAAGATTTTATTTATTTGACAGAGAGAAACACAGCCAGAGAGGGAACACAAGCAGGGGGAGTGAGAGAGGGAGAAGCAGGCCTCCCGCCGAGCAGGGAGCCCGATGTGGGGCTTGATCCCAGGTCTCCAGGATCATGACCTGAGCCGAAGGCAGTTGCTTAACCAACTGAGCTACCTAGGCGTCCCCCACTTGCAAATTTAAATTATGTGTTAAGATAGGAAAACACTAAGAGACTAGCTCTTCAGTGTTCTCAACACACATGTTGAGAACATGGGCAGCTATGTGACGTGATGGGCATGTTAATTACCTCACCATGGCCATCATTTCACAGTGTATCAAATCTTCCCACCATACACCTTAAATACAGAGAATTTTTACCAATTATACTTCAACAAAGCTGGAAAACATAGGAAGGGAAGTTTCTTCAACTAGTTGCAAGATTAACAGAGAGACTATGAAGAGAAATTTCATTTTTATTTATTATTTTTTTTGAGAGAGCTTGAGCAGGGAGAGGGGCAGAGGAAGAGGGAGCAAGAGAGAATCCCAAGCAGACTCCATGCCCAGCTCAGAGCCCACGACCCTGAGATCACGACCTGAGCAGAAACCAAGAGTTAAATGTTTAACCAACTGAGCCACCCAGGCGCCCCTATAAAGAGAAAATTAAATGGCAGATCAACTAAGCTCAGTGGATCCTGATTCGGACAGATTGCTTAAAAAAAAAAAAGAAGAAAGAAAGAAATGTTTTTGGTATTGATAGTATGACACTGAGAACTGAATAATGTTGAAGAATTTTTTTTAGATGTGGTAATAGTATTGTGGCAATATTAAAAAGTGTCCTTATCTTTTATGCAAATATTTATGTGTAAATATTTACAGACAGATAATATGCTATCTGGGATTTGCTTTAAAATAATACAGTTGGAGAGAGTGGATGGGAGTCAAGATGAAATGAGAATGAGATTGGCTACATGTTGGTAATTGTTGAAGGGAAGGTTTTACTGGGGGATGGTTTCATTGGAGTATTTCTCTATTTTTAAAAATATGTTTGCAATTCTCCATGTAAATGACCCATGATAAAAAAAGGTTTTAAAAATAAAAAAAGAGGAGTCACACAGGGGTTTCTTTGTGTGCAAAGGGACTCAGTCACCCAGAGGTATCCTTGCTGGCTGGGAGAGGGTGACTGGCCCACGGGTCCCTCCTGATGCCCCTTTCTGTGGCTCAGCCCCCAGTGCCCACCAGGGGGCGGCCAAGACCACAGTAACCCTCCCAGGCACCGCCCGAGCCTCGCCTCCCTCCTTTCTCCACGCCCTCTGAGACCCCAGAGATTTCAAACTCCTGCTCCAAGGGGGACGTTGAAGAAGGAACCTAAGAGATGTGCCTGAGGTCCAGGCCAAAGTCAAGACCGCAGGATCATGCTGCAGACTTGTACAAGCAAGCGGGGTTCTCCTACTGTTTTTTTTTTTTTTTAATCCCAGTGTCGCTTTGGAGAACTTGATTTCTTTGGTTTCTGTCCCCGAAATTCTCCAGTTTCCCGAGTGTCCGTGTGTGTGCGTGTGTGCGAGCACACGTATGCATTGTAACAATTATCTGGGGGATATGATTCACACGTCATGCGATTCACCCATTTAAAGTGTACAATTCAGTTGTGGCTTAGTATATGCGGATACACGAAACTATCACCTCTGTCAACGTGGGAATTTTTTTTTATCACTTCAAAAGGAAACCATGTACTCTTTAGCTCTTACCCTGCCTATCTTCCCATGCCCTGCCCCCAGCCCTAAGTAACCGCCGATCTACTTTATGTCTCTAGATTTCTGTATTCTGGACATTCCCTTGTGGTTTTGAGGAGCAGCAGGCTTCTTTCTGTCCCACCCGGAGAGTGAGCATTATGGGGGCTCCTGGGATCTCTTGCCCTTTCCCTCAGGGACCTTGGTCCAAAACATGGAAGTCACGGACCGCCATGATAATCTATGGCCTACTCGACGAAATGGATTTCTCCAAAGTTAGAGTCTAAAGAGCTGGGGTGCATCACAGCCCCCATCCTGCACATGTGGGCACACACGAGGGATTAGATCAGGCTGATGGGCAGTTACAGGTCAGAAAGGCCCGACCACCCTCACACAGGGCAGGGGGTGTGTAAAACGGTGCAGCCACTGTGGAAAACAACCTGTCAGTTCCTCAGAAAGTTAAACATCGAGTCACCCTATTGCCCAGCAATGACACTTCTAGGTATAGACTCAAGAGAATTGAAACCACATGTCTGTGTGAAAACTTGCACACAAATATTCGTAGAAGCATTATTCATGGCAGCCAACAAGTGGGGAAAACCCAGATGTCCGTCAACAAGGGGCTAGATAAACAAGGGTGGCCGGTCCCCGGCATATGGAATGCCATTCCGCCAAAGGAAGGAAGGAAGCGTGCATGCACGAATGAACGCTGAGGACACCGTGTCCGGTAAAAACACCAGACCGAGAGGCCATGCGCTGCGGGAGTCTGTTCATCTGAAACGTCCTGCTCAGGTGAATCCACCTGAATCCACCAGGACAGAAAGGAGATCGGTGGTTGCCAGGGGCAACTCCATCCGTTCTGTTGGAGGCAGCAGCCGGGAGTGTATAATTCCCTTGTTATCAGAAGGACCGGCAGGGATTGCAGCTTCCATGGGAAAAGTAAGGTCTTGGGTTCAAATTCCAGCCCTACTTCCGGACCGTATAGCTGTGCTTGGTTACCTACACCTGCCCAAACCTAGCTTTTCCTCCCTGTGATGGTGCTCAGGAATCCTCCTACAATGGCTGTTTCAAATGAAATATGCCCTGGCCCATGGAAGATGCTCCTCTGACTCCTGGAATGGCCAGGCGGGTGGCGTGGACGGGCCCAGGGCTCCAGGATTACCCCCTGAGGCTCACACTTTGCTGTTTCAGGTACGTGCGCTTTAGGCAGAAGCAGAGAGATCATAACCCAATGGGTTTCCTCGCACAGCTGGAGGAAGAGCATCTCGGGAGGGCAGGAGGTGGGCTGGGAGAGGGGAGACATCCTCCAAGTTATCACAAAGGCCCTTGAGGGGAAGCCCCAGACCCTGGGAGGGTGTGTGGGGGACGTGGGGACGTGGTGGAATGACCCTAGGCCTGGAACACGGGCCAGCACGGCGCCGTGGGGGCTCGACAGTACCAGGAGCTGCTGGGGGAATGGGTAAGGTGTAGACTTTTACAGAGCAGGGCCTGAGATGCCGTGCTTCACCCAGGCTTCTAGGGGGTTCAATGTGGCTGGTCCCTGGGCCGCACGGAGTGACAAGGGTGTGGACTCTGTACCTTCCCTTCCTGGGAAGATAGAGTTGATGCAGTTTCAAAGCCAGATCTCACCACGCCCGCTCTGTCCCGTCTCATCTGGCGCTGCCACGGGAGACTGGACGATGAAACACATGCCACACTTTTCATCTCTGGGACCAGGAGCCCCAGCTGTTCTGGACCGCTTCTGCGCATCCCAACGAGGTGGGGTGGGAGGCAGAGATTTTCAAACCTGAGGATGCTCAGGCTGTCTGCCCTAGAGATTCCGCTTCCCATTGGTCTGGGGTGGGGTCAGGGCCCCCTTGTTTCCAGAAGTTCCCAGGGGATTCTCGCGGGCAGCCAGGACGGGAACCACTGCTCGTGGCCATAAGTTTGATACTTGCCATTCACACATTCCCTCGTTTGCTCCTTCCTTCCTTCCTTCCTTCCTTCCTTCCTTCCTTCCTTCCTTCCTTCCTTCCTTCTTATAGGTTGCTAACATTTTACAAGATCAAAGCTCTAGGATCTGCTCTGTTGGGAGTGGCCGTCTCCTCCCTGGTATTAATTGAGGCCCCAGTATGTTCCGAGCTGTGGTCTAGGCCCCGCGGACACACTGTGAGCCACGCAAGCCCCTGAGCAGGAAGTGAGAGGACCGGGCAGAAGGGAAGGGGGAGGGGAGTTGGGCGTGAGGGCAGCTCTTCCTTGGTGGCCTCTGAGCTGACCCAACAGAAGTGAGTGGGGGAAGTGACGCGGACATCCCAGAGAAGCACACTCTAGGCGGGGGACAGTTCGTAAAGGTCCTGAGGTAGAGTGTGCTTGGTGTCTTTGAGGCACAAGGAAGGAAAGACACATA
This sequence comes from Spilogale gracilis, assembly GCA_004023965.1. Classification (NCBI taxonomy): domain Eukaryota; kingdom Metazoa; phylum Chordata; class Mammalia; order Carnivora; family Mephitidae; genus Spilogale; species Spilogale gracilis. The sequence continues at coordinate 169,496 of PITA01001702.1, read as the reverse complement.
GATACACTTAGCAAAGCGGAGAACTGGGCCTTCCAAACTTGCTGTGGAGGCATATTTCTTTGTCTATTTTAAAACAACCTAGGGGGGCGCCTGGGTGGCTCAGTTGGTTAAGCGACTGCCTTCGGCTCAGGTCATGATCCTGGAGACCTGGGATTGAGCCCCACATCGGGCTCCCTGCTCGGCGGGAAGCCTGCTTCTCCCTCTCTCACTCCCACTGCTTGTGTTCCCTCTCTGGCTGTGTTTCTCTCTGTCAAATAAATAAAATCTTAAAAAAAAAAATAAATAAAACAACCTAGGGATGCCTGGGTGGCTCAGTCGGTTGGGAGTCTGCCTTCAGCTCGGGTCACGATCCCAGGGTCCTGGATTGAGCCCCACATTGGGCTCTCTGCTCATGGGGGAGCCTGCTTCTCTCTCTCCCTCTGCCCCTCCCCGTTCGTGCTCTCTCTCTCTCTCTCTCAAATAAATAAATAAAATCTTTAAAAAAATTAAAATGAACTCTAGAAGTTTACCTTTGGGAGAAGTGAGTGGCTGGGGACAGGGGTTGGAGAGAGACTTACTGTATTTCCCTTGTGCACATTTTAAATTCTGGGCCAAATGCCTACATTTCTTATTCAAAAATAAATAAAATTCAAGAAACAAAGAAACCTGGTGGGGACTTGGTGCCTGGTGCCCAGGGCTGAGGGAGGCGTGGCTGCTCGGGAGGCAGGGGTGGATCAAGAAGGCCTTAAGGCATTGAGCTTCATCACTCCTGTGTGATCTTGGGGTAGCTACTTAACCTCTCTGGGTCTTTGTTTCTCAGGCCCTACCTCAGGACTTTGAGGGTGACTGACCAAGTCCGTAGTGCCTGGTACAGACTTGGAGCACTGCCCCGCCTGAGATGGGAGCCCCGGAGGATTTGAGCTGAGGTGTGACTTACTCTGTGGCAACAGGGCCCCTCTGGTCACTGTGTGAAGAGAAGTGGGGGTGGGAGAAAAGCAGGGACCTGGAGGTAGGGGGCCGGGTGAGAGGCTGGTGGCCGGACCGGCGGGGCATGAAGGCGCCGTGTAGACCCGAAGCAGAGCCAGCTGGAGTTTCTGACAGGTCCGAACAGGGCTGTGGGGGGAAGAGGGAAGTCTGGGGTTTTCAGACAATTGGTGCTGCTGTCTGCGGAGCGGGGGAGGCCTGCAAGAGGGGCAGGCGTGCGGCACGGAAGGTCGGGATGCCTGCCTCACGTCCACGCAGACCTAAGAGTGGGAAGTGGAATGTCTGGGTCTGGGGCCCATGGTGAAAGCTGGGAGTGGACAAGTACAGTTGGGAGTTGTTACCACATGGGGGACCTGGGGGCCCTCTGAGGGGTGAGCTTCCATAAGATGAGACGGTGGGTGGAGAAAAGCCCCCTTGGGCCCCGAGGCCTCAGGTCTGGCAACCTCAGAGGCTGGGGGAAGAGGGGGAGGAGAAGGGATAAATTAGTCTGACAAGCATTTGCTAAGCGCATACTCTGTTCCAGGCACCGCAGAGTGCTGGGATGGGGGATGGGAGGCCTGGGCCCTGTGCTGGGAGCTTCCAGGCCTATCAGAGAGACCCAGGGACCAACACATTAAGGGCTTAGTTTGGGGGCCTGAGCAGTAAAAAGGATCCAAACCTGACTCGGTATTGAGAGAGGTTCCCCAGAAGTGTGACTCTTTTTTTTTTTTTTTTTTTTAAGATTTTATTTATTTGACAGAGAGAAACACAGCTAGAGAGGGAATACAAGCAGGGGGAATGAGAGAGGGAGAAGCAGGCTTCCCGCTGAGCAAGGAGCCCGATGTGGGACTCGATCCCAGGTCTCCAGGATCATGACCGGATCTGAAGGCAGTCGCTTAACCAACTGAGCCACCCAGGTGCCCCATTTTTTTTTAAAAGATTTTATTTATTTATTTGACAGGAGAGATCACAAGTAGGCAGAGAGGCAGGCAGAGGGAGAGGAGGAAGAGGCTCCATGCTGAGCAGAGAGCCCAATGTGGGCCTCGATCCCAGAACCCTGAGATCATGACCTGAGCTGAAGAGACTTAACCCACTGAGCCAGCCAGGCACCCCAAAAGTGGGACTCTTGAACTGAGTCTCAAAAAACAGTGAAGTGTTGGGGTGCCTGGGTAGCACAGTCAGTTAAGTGTCCTCGATTCTTGGTTTCAGCTCAGGTTGTGATCTCAGGGTCATGAGATCGAACCCCATGTTGGGCTCTGAGCTTAGCACTCAGGGAGGAGTCGGCTTGTGATTCTCTCCCTCCCTCCCTCTCTCTCTCTTTCTGTCTGTCTCTCCTGCTCATGAGTGTGCGCTCTCTCTAAAATAAATAAATAAATCTTTTTTTAAAAAAAGATTTTATTTATTAATTTGACAGAGAGAAACACAGCTAGAGAAGGAACACAAGCAGGGGGAGTGAGAGAGGGAGAAGCAGGCTTCCCGCCGAGCAGGGAGTCCGAGGTGGGGCTCGATCCCGGGGCTCCAGGATCACGACCTGAGCCGAAGGCAGTCGCTTAACCAACTGAGCCACCCAGGCACCACCAATAAATAAAATCTTTTAAAAAAATCAAGTGCTGGAAAGAGAGGAGGAATGTTCCACAAGAGTGACGTGGACTGAGTAGCGTAGACGTTAGACGGGGTCATTTGGGGGTCAGGGGACCCTGATCGGTGCTGTCCAGAGCCTGGTACCATGTTTGATCCTGAGGGTTGTGGGCACCGTGACACCCAATGGCAGTAGGGGTGGGGGTGGAGGGCGGGGAGCAAATCTCACCATCTGTTTTGTATGACCTGTGATTCAGAAATGGTTTTCACTTCTTCAAATGGTCAGAGGAGAAAAAAAAAAACCAAAGGCAGAATAATAGTTCATGATATCTGAACATGACAGGAAGTTCCGATCTCCGTTTCCATAAATAAAGCCTCGCTTGGATGCAGGCATGCCTGTCCTTCCAGGGAACGGGGCTGCTGGGGCTGGCCGGGCAAGCTCAGACTTTACGGGAAGATCGTGGGGCTTTGTGATCTGGTGTTTCAGAGAGACAGAAGTTGGGGCTCCAGGCTTGGGGTGGGGAGCTGTCCTGCCCCAGAAGTTGCCTCTGAGGTCAGAGACCATTTGCAAAGTAATCCCCTTCTGCTTCTAGAATTTCTTCAGGTCCTTTTCCCAGGGAGCAGAGTCAGCGGTCAGGTGACCTCTGAGAGACAGGCCCTGCCCTGAGAGGCTCCCTCACAAATCCTCTGGGGGAGGTGCAGCGGGCCACGTGAACCCCAGGGAACGTTCCCTCCGGTAAGGTGTTTATGACATCATCCCGGCCCCAGGCGGGGAAGGACCCACGTCATCAGCGTGCCCTTGTCAGGAGCACATTCTCTCCGTTCTCTCGCTGGTAGGGTGAGGTCTCCCTTCAGCAGGAATCAGGTTTCAATGTTTTGTTTTTCCCTTTAGGAACAAATTGTTCATTTAAGGGCAGATGTAAAACCGTGTTTTCTGCGGCAGGAGGCCTACCCCCCGGAGCTCCGAGCTCCGTGGCAGGGACCCACCCACGGGGCTCCTGGAGTTCACCGAGGGCCTAAGGACAGAGGCAGAACTGTCGGGCCTGGGAGTGCCCCCCATCAAGAGAAGCAGCCTCCACAGGCACGAAGAGCAGGGACCTGAGCCAGACTGCTGTTTGTGTCTACCCCTAAGCAGCTGTGTGACCTGAGCCATTTACTCAACCTCTCTGTGTCCCTGCTTCCCCGGTTTCTATAAAATGTGGTAATCCTGGTCCCATAAAGCTGTTAAGATAGGGGTGCCTGGGTGGCTCTGTCGTTAAGTGTCTGCCTTTGGCTCAGGTCATGATCTTGGAGTCTGGGGATCGAGCCCCGCATCGGGCTCCCTGCTTGGCGGGAGGCCTGCTTCTCCCTTGGAGTCTTGAGAACAAGCCCTTGTGTTCCCTCTCTAGCTGTGTCTCTCTCTGTCAAATAAATAATAAAATCTTAAAAAAAAAAGCTGTTAGGGTAATTAAATGGCTTAGTGTTTGTTCTTAGAACAACGTCTGCTCAGAAGCTTCTATAAGCCCTTATTACATAAACTAAACAAAAGAGGGGACTCTCGGAGGGACTCTGGCTCTCTTGTTCTCTCTCAGGTCCCAGGGCACTTTATCAATGTGCTCTCCTAGCCCTTAGTTGTTTTTAATTTATTGTGACTGGCTTCCGGGTGGTCACGCCTGGCTCAGAGCCTGGCTCGTATGAGGCTTTGGATGAATGTCGGTGGAAAAACGAATGAAACACCACCCTTCTCCCCAGATTAGTAGACTATTCCTGAAAAAAAGCGTCCTTGAGAAGCAATCTTCCATGGTAATCTCCCCCAAACTTTCAGAGCTGGGTCTGGCTGGATGCTCTCTTGCCGGTGGGGGTAGGGGCAGCTGGGTCCCCCTGGGGATGAGCAGGGGTGCTGAGCGGCACCGAGGGCAACATGTAGCAGGACGGGAGGGGCAGGGCCCCCAGGAACCAAGGCAGCTGGAGGGTGAGCAGCTTCCCAGAGGACGTGGCTTCCAGCCAGACCGGCCCTGTCTTGCTGACCCCCGGAGGGAAGCCAGGCCCCCTCGACATTCGGCCAGTGGAGGGCTCCCCCAGTACAGCCTGGGATCCATTCTTGATGAAGTCCTCGCGTGGACCGGGTTATTATAATTCCAGGGGCCGGGTCTGCAGCCAGTCCTGGGGAGTTAAACCTGCAAACTGGCTCAGAAGCCCAGCAGCTCCTGGAGGCAAGGAGTGTCCAGAGAGACGACTTCGTCTCCCTGAAAAGTAGATGGAGGGCCTGGCAGAAGAAGGAGATTGTCCCGGGAGCCGTAACTCAATCTCCCCTACAGCTCGGGTCAAGGCATCTGTGAATAATGTTCACCCTCTGGCTTGGGCGCGCTCCGGACAGCCGGTTCCCAAAGCAGCCCTGAGTCATCCAGCTCGGCCCCACCCCAGCTGTTCACAACTTCATTGGCATCCAGAGGGGATGGTCCCTTCTGGGAGCCTCAGAAATAAAGAATGTGCTGGGGAGGCTCCTTGTCCCACCTTCTGAGTTCCTCTCTGCTCCTGGAGGCCCAGACACTGAATCAAAGCTCATGGGGCCAGCTGGCAAGAGGCAGGCAGAGGCGTGACATCACTTCCTGGCCGGTCTGCAAATCAGAGCCACCCGGAGAGGAAGGGGGAGACAGACGAGGGATGACTTCCCTGATGCCTTCGGGGTCTCATATTTAAAAACACACAGGTGGGGTTCCTGGGTGGCTCAGACGTTAAGCATCTGCCTTTGGCTCAGGTCATGGTCCCGGAGTCTTAAGAACAAGCCCTGCATTGGGCTCCTTGCTCGGCAGGAAGCCTGCTTCTCCCTCTCTCACTCCCCCTGCCTGTGTTCCCTCTCTAGTTTCTCTCTGTCAAGTAAATAAATAAAATCTAAAAAAAAAAATAAATAAAAACACACATGTGGCTATGATCAGAAGCATTAGATAGGCTTTGGGTCATGCCTAAAGGCCTGATCAGGATATTTGGGCTGCAGGGAGACCTCCGTATGTCCCACCATCAGCAGCGGGTACCCGAGGCCTCCCTGTGAGCCACCACCTGTCTCTCCTCATCCTTGCACAGGGGGGTCAGGGAGGGCATGGCCTCAGAGCCCAATCGCAGCCAAGGCAAAGAGAGCAACTGCTAAAATATTAGAAATCGCACTTTCGAGTACAGGATGATATGGATGAAGCTGAGGCTCGCCTGGATGAGGGCTGCTAGTGTAAGTGGAACTGATCTCTGGGAGAAACTTGGAAACTAAGCTCTCTTTCCCAGCAGTCTTCCACGGCCTTTGGTATTCATGCATAGAGGCCCCACTATGGCCCGAGCATCGTGCTAAGCGGCAGTGAGCTGGGCACAGACGTGTCTTTGAAGGACCCTCCTCCCCTTATGGCTGTGTTCCGGGGTGAGAGGAAGCAGGGACAGGCCATTAAAAACAACTCACAATCAGGTGCTGCGACTGAGCCACACTCGGGACTGTGGGGAGCCCGGGACGCGGCTTCCGGCTGGAAGGAGAGGTGGGGCGCTTAGTCAGGGGAGGCTTTCTGGAGGAGGTCATGCCTGAACCGAGTGATAAAGGATGAGTACGCGTTCTGGGGGCAGGCTGGGGGGTGACGAGAGCATTCTGGGCAGAGGAGACAGGAAGAGCAGGGACACGAATGCAGGAAAAACATTGTGTGTGTGGTTACGTGCGCGCGCGTGCATCTGTGTGTGTGTGTGTGTGTGTGTGTGTCTGGTTATTAAATGAGAGCAGCAGTGTGCAAGGGTGACGACGGAGGGGGGCAAGGGCCCAATCAGGAAGGCCACATGCTCCCTGCGAAGGAGCTGTATTTTATTCCATAAGGGATGGGGCGACGCAAAGACAGGAGAGGGAAATAGGGTCACCTCTGCCACATGTATTCAGATCTCTCTCAGTTGTGTGTCACGGAAACCCGATTTCAGATACCTTGAGCACAAATCAGCTTTCAAATGTGCCATGTCCTAGGACAGCTGTGCCTTCAGGAAGAGCTGGATCCAGGGGCTCAGACCATGTTGGCAGGAGCTCCGTCTGCCTTTGGCTCTGTTTTCCTGTTCTCAGGTGGATGCTGCCTACATTGTGGCAGAGGTGGATGCCAGTCAGTCCTGTCTCTGGTCCTGCCATGTGAGCCTGCCCCAGTGTGCATCCCACGGCAGCTCTCAGTGGCTGGGATTGAGTCTGTGAGACCATTCCTGAACGAGCAATGGCATCCAATTTGCAATTTAAGTCTCCTGCCACCTGCAAGAAGTGGTGGGGGCAGGGGTGGCAGCCCCATGGATTAAGGGGCATGGTGATATGACTTCCCTAAGGTAAAATGCAGGTGCTCTGATCAGAAGGGAATTGGGGTGCCAGCAGGTGAAAATGGCAGCTGTCCCATCATATACACTGTGGTTCCATTTATAGGAAGTGTCAGAAGAGGTGAGTCCGCAGAGACAGGATGAAGATGTGTGGATGTCAGGGACAGAGAAGGAGGCAGGCAGGAGTAGGGGCTTTCCTGTTAGGGGGATGCAACGTTTGGGAGGTGAATAGAGTGGTTGGTGGTTCAACACTGTGAACAAGCCCTCTGCTAGAGGCCACTGAGCCATTCACTTTACAATGGTTAATTTTATGTTAAGTGAGTCTCTCCTTAGTAAAAAAAAAAGAGAGAGAAAGGGAAAAAAGAGGAAAAAAAGAAAGAAAAAAGAGAAAGAAAAAGAAAGAGAAAAAAAAAGAAAGAAAGAGAGAGAGAGAGAGAGAGAGAGAGAGAGAGAGAGAAAGAAAAACCCAGCAGGTGTCTACTCCCCAGGCATCCTGGGATGCTGGATCATTCCACAGGGCCTCCTGGCAGGTGGGGGCGGGGGCGGGGGCGGGACTCCATTTCTTCCTACTTTCTCCCTTCCTCATCCTCAGAGGTTTTGAGGCCTGCGGTGGGGTGGATCGTAAGCCAGAGACAATTCTCGGCCTGGTGGCCCGCCGGGGCACCGCCCACTGCAGGGGCCGTGGGAACTGGGTGCCTGGTCCAGAGGCTGAGCTCATGTACTTTCATGAGTCCTGGTCAAGTAAGCTCCAGTGAGATGCCAAGGACATCTTGTTCACCAGCTGTACCTATTTTCCCTGGGGCTCTGGGCAGCGGGAGGGATCTGTGCTGCACAGGGGGGTCAGGGGGGCCGGGGGGACGAGGCTGGGGCCCCCCACAGGCAGGGAGATGGAGTGCTGGGTTTCCATCATTGCTTGGCACTGAGGGTGCACGTGTGACGCCAGTATGAGAGGGGTGGTCCTGGGGAAGAGCTATTTGCGCTGGATTGTAAAGGGGAAAGAGGTTCTGGCTTACTCTCTGGGCCTTTCCAAATCCTTCATGCTGGGATTTGGGCAGAGCCCAGAGCCGTCTTGGGGCTCTCCCAGAACGAGCCTGCATTGGCTCCTTCAGGAATGGGCATTTGAATCTAAACCTCCCCTTGGGTTGCTCAGCAGAAGAGGACTTCTGGTCCTTGCAGGCTTGGCACGGGGCTCATCTGGCATGGACAAGGGGACCGGTACCTTTGGCTGAGCTGCACCTTCTTCTCTTACCTTGAGCTGGAGACGGGCTGATCTGCGGTCCAGGGTCTGGTCTCAGCAAATGCTTCAGGGTTTCACGACATGGTTTTGGACCAGTCTGTCCCTGCCTGCAGGGAGTCACGTGGAGTTCAGGGCTTTGCTTTTAGTGTGGACAGTAGCTCGCCCCTCTTCACCGGCCAGCTGGGTCAGAACTGGCGAGTGATTTCACAAACCCCTTTTGGGGATTCGTCCATGGCTGAAGCTTGAGAATGATTGGAGTACGGGACCATTCTTTGTTGGCAAAAACTGAGATTTCCCACCTGGTTGCCTGTCCTGCTCGGGTGTGCAGGGTAGGGTATTCAACCAGGTGTTGGATTCTGGCACAGATAGGACAGGGGGTCATGGGACCACGCGGGAGGGGTTTGAATCCCGACTCCATCATTTACCAGCTGAAGGACTCGGGGATAATCACTTCACTCTGCTGGTAGTGTCTGCTCATCTCTAAAAGGGGGGTACCCCGCTTCCTGTCCACCCAGACCCTCAGCATGTGACCTTCTTTGGAAATAGGGCCTTCGTAATTAAAGAACTCCTTAAGTGACTGGTGTCTTTAATATGATGACTGGTGTCCTTCTAAGAAGGGGAGAGGACACTCAGAGAGCCGTGCACAGAGGGGAGAAGGCTATCTGGAGACAAATTCTTTGGGCACAGAATACTTGGGGCTACCGGGAGATGGAGGAGGCTGGGAAGGGTTCTCCCCCTGGAGCCTCTGGCGGGAGCACGGGTCCGCCGACACCTTGTTTTCCAACTTGTGGCCTCCTGAAACGAGAGAATGGATTTGTGTTGTTTTAAGCACACAGCTTATGGTACTTTGTCACGGGAAGCCTGCGAAACAAAACACCCCCTCGAAGGCCAGTCATTGCTGAAGGTTTTTGACACACCCCGGACATAGTAGGTATTCAGCGAATGTCACGATGGTCACTGTGCTGTCTGCCTCCTTGCAGGGGACCGGCACGCCGGAAGGAATGAGGTCCAGCTCCCGGGGGCGCACTGTCTCGCCCCATGCCCTGCTGGCTGCCTGAGGCAGGAGCCCTGGGAGGACAGAGCCGGAGGGAGAGAAAAACAAGGAGGCCGCTGGGAAAGGCAGCGGTGGGCTGAGGGTTGAGGTCTGTGGGGGGGAAAGCTCACTGCCATGAATCACGCCTTGCAGGCCGGTCGCTGCCTGCTGACACATCACACCCCAGGGGGAGGACAGCAGTGACCTCATGCTGGTTGTCCCACACTCAAGGCTCCTCCCAGCACCGCCCAGCCCTCCATGTTGCCCAGAGGGAGCTGTCCCCACCCCACCCCTGCCCAAGTGTGCATGTGCTCTCCTCCCTTGCAGTCAGGACCAGCGGACCTTCTGAGCCAAGACTTCGGTGGAGGTTGATTATTTGGATACGTTTGGAATGGGCAAGGCGGACAGTTTCCACTTCCCCGAGGGCAGCCCGCTCATAAACCCTGGATTACGCGTGGCACATCTGCGACGGCTGCCTGGGGAGAGCTGGCCGGGATGAGCATCGAGGGGCTGTGTTCCCAGGGCTAGCATCCCGTTCTCTCCTACCTCCATCTATAGGAACGGGGAAACTGAGGCCTGGAGGAGCACAGGACTTGCTACACACCTCCCAGTCGGAGACCTCGGTGAAAGCAAGGATTGGCATTAAGGATTTGTCTTGGGCCAAGCTCTGTTCTTCTTCCTGGACCGCTGCTGTGAATCTCAGCCACCCCGCTCCTGGTGCCTGGGCACGCCCTGTAGAAACCACTCAGCTTGCTCTGTGCTCACCTTCCGAAAGTAAGCACGGGTCCCAGAAGCAGTGATGTTAGCTCCAAGGACTCCCTCTGTGCACACCCCACCTTCTAAGATGGAGAAAGTTTTCTCTAGGCGTTGCATTCGGGGTCTTGGCCACTCTATTGCCAGACCACCATGAGCAAGAATCTTAGGAGAGTTTATTGGAACAGGACATCTAGCACGGAGGAGGGCTCCCCAGTATCCGAGGCGCACGAGCCCCTACCCTGTGTTCCGTCCTTGCTGGAGAGAGCTATGGACCTGCGCCAGCAGAGCAAGCTCTGTGCATGGACTTTGATCGGGTATCTGGAACAACGGGCCGGGCCACTTTGAGCTCCCCGAGGGTCCTGCTTATTTATTTTACCAACGTAACTTGAAGCCAATATTTAAGCATTACCAAAGCAACAGCCCCAATCCTCCAGCCTTTGGTCCCCATCCAGCCCCACATGGTGGGGACAGAGTGGGAGGAGGAGCAAGGAAAATGAGTCAACCATGCCCCCCACCTCCCAACCACCTGGGAAAACAGTGACCCAAAAAACAGATCCCAGCTTCTCTTCCAGGGTAATCGTTCTTTCCCGTGGTCCTATGGCTCTGTGCTTTTCACGCAAGTGGAACAAAGCCGAGCAAAACCTCTGTCCCCATGTTGTATTTTATTTTTGTTGTCATGCTTGGAGCCAATAGGTTTTTCAAACCTTTAATTGACATTTAATATACATGAAGGAAGTCGACAAGCCATAAATGGAAAATTTTTTGGTCACAGACTGAAGCACTCTTTCACCGGCACCCAAACTAAGCAATGGCACGTGAGCAGCCCCCCACACCCCCAAGGCTCCCCAGATCCTGCTGCTCATTACCGTACACCCAGGAGAACAGTTCTGCTGGCTGTTCTCAGGGTAGTTTAGTTTTGCCTGTTTTTGTATTTTGTATAAACGGAATCATACACTATGTTCTCTCCTAGATTGAAGCCAAGGGCATTTTTAGTTCCAGGGAGACTCGAGTGGCCCCCTTCTTGCCATCAGCTCTGGGGAGGAGAGAATGAAGAGAAGGCACTTTCCCTGATCCACAGGCTAGTGGGTGTCAAGGAAGGGGGAAAGTATCTATAGAATGGGGGTCGGGGGGCAGTCTTGATTTAAAAAAAGGAAGACATGGTATTCTTTTCCCTTGTGCCCTGTGTAAATCAGGTTCCCATCTGATGTTCAGGGAAGGAGAAAGGAGGGGAACAGCAGTGTCATATCAAGCCCCACCAGTGGGGTCTCTGGAACCTGGCCCCCCACAAAGTCCTTACTTCTTCTGATGGGATGCTGGGATATCTGCACCATTGCAGGAAGTGAAACCCTCCCCTGGAGGGCTGGCTCTGGTCGCCTTGGGTTGGGCTCCTGGCTGCCTGGTCAGCGGCCCCATGCACCCCCACCCCTCCTGCCTTGGGCCCCTGCTGCTTCGTGGATTTCACTGGTTTTGTCCCAGGGCCAGGGAGGGGCGCAGTTCTGGCTCAAACTAAGGGAGTCTCAAACTAACTGCAGAGAAGGACCAGCAGCTTTTAACATTTCCAACAGATGGCAGACTTGGTGCCTTTGTGAAATGTACTAGCCACAGTATACTCAAGAAAATGACATGGAAGAAGCCAGAGCCATGCAAGATACAGACCTCATTTTTTTTTATTGTCAGAGGCAACAAAACTGCATTTCACTAACTGTAATAGGACAAATGTAACAAGGGGAAAAAGGCATGAAGAAGTTTCTCAGTGTTTACTATCCCGCTTGTTGCACACTCAACGACAGGCTCTTGGCTGACCCCCACAGCCCAGCGCCCCCCTGGGGAGCAGCACCCCGTTGAGATTCCCCCTGCCCACCCTCAGCTGACCTTTTCCCGCCTCTGGATCTGGATCTGCCCCGGGCCCTTCCTTCCCGCCTTGGGGGCCCCGCCTTCGTCAGATTTCTGTATATGTTGCTTTAGCTGAAATGAGAGATGTGCAAACCTCTGGCCACCCATTTGGGGATCTTCATGTAAGATCCAAGCACACAGGCCACACTTTCCTTGGTTGCTTGCAGAGCCTGAGCAGTGACATTTCACTTCCCTCCACCATTTGAGGCTTCTCCCTCTCAGATGTGGGACAAGGTCCCCCGCAGCTGGACTGGAGGAGGATCCAGAAGAAGGTGGGGCCACACTCTGATCCTCTCTTCTCCCTTTGCTCCCACTCACGTGCTACGCTGAATCCGGGTTCCGCAGTGTCACCAGAGAGTCCCTAGAGCATGGAGGAGGCACCATTTCCCTCCACCATGCCTAAGCTTCCATCCCGCAGTCCAGTCCTGAGCCCACACGTCCTGGGCTTGTCCTCTCGGGAAGACTGTCAGGATCCAGGTGGGCGGGCAGCTTTATTCTAGCCGGGGTGATCACCAGGTGCATAACCGAGCGCCCTGTCCCCGGTGCCCTCGCTGTCCCTACAGGAGCTCTGTGGTCTGGGCTCCTCTTCCTGCAGGGAGGGGTCTGAGGTTGCTCAGCCCCTCCCCCTTGTGGCCTGCTCCTGTGGCCATCTACCGTGGGACCAGCTTCACCAGAGGGTGGCCCACATACGTGTTCTCTGGCCCAAGTGGCATGGACTCGTCTGATCCCCAGGTCACGAGTATATGTGGAACAACACATGGGAAGGGGGACGCCGAGGAGGGCGGAGCGCGTTTTCTACGTGAGGTTGGTCTAACTGGGGCTTCTTTGGGGCTTGGTGAGGACAGGGTATCCCAACCAGAGACGCAGGCGGGACGGGCGGTGTTGGGATTTACGAGCTGTCGCCGTCCCTGTCCCCGCGTGTACAAGCCTGCTTGCTTTCCCTTTCCTCCCTCATTCCTCAGCTTGCTTTCTGTTTAATAACCCAGGCTGCATACTTCTCTAAACCAAACCATCTGTTTACTGGCTTTTTATAAGCAGTAATAAAGACAGTGAAGACCCAAGGGCCCTTGGGTCTCCAGGCGGCCGAGGAAGAAGTTGAATGGCACAGCAGGGGCCAGGAGGGGCCGCACGCACGGGCCAAGACTCTTGCCTTCTGCCTGCGGCTTCCTGTTGGAACCCCGTCTCCCCGCAGAGGAGCTGGGGCTGCGGTGCCCTGCTCCTCTTTCTGTGGCCACCTCACAGGACTCGGGGGTCACCTGCCCCGCGGCAGGCTGCCTGCTGGCCGGCCCCACTGGGCAGTGATGCGGGCTCACGTGGTGCCAAGAGGCCCCTCGAAGGGAGTGCTCTGAGCTGTGAGTGAGCCCAGGAAAACAACTGGACAACAATGCTGAGCGCCTAGGTGACAGGGAAAAAAAAGAGGAGTCTGTTTGGGAACAGATTTCGGCCTCAGCTTCCAAGGCCTTAGTAATTTAAGCAGCACTGAGTGTAATATTTACTTGGGAAACTATGAAAAGTCTGTAACAAGGTTCTTTTCCCAGCTTTGACCACGGGCTTGCTCGGCTCCGAGCGCAGTCAGCCCCCACATCGCAAACACAGGCTTGCTCTGCCATCTGGCAGCAAGGAGTGCGGAGGCTGTGCCTGCCTCGGGCCATGCTCCTCCGCGGGGCCCCAGGAGGCCCGGACGGCGGGTCCCACCCTGTCCCTGCAGCAGGGACCCTGAGCACGGCTTGCAAGAGGAGCAGGAACGGTGGCGTTCCTGATGAGAGCATCTGGCCCAGTGCTTTAGAAAATTCTCCACTTATTGTATTTCATTTTTTGGTTGGGGTGGGGGAAAGGGTGGGGAAGGAGAGAGAAGGTGGCCGAGGGGCCCTGTCTGCCTGAGACCGAGAGGGCTTTGGGGCTATAGAACTTTGTGCTCTGGGCACCTGGGTGGCTCAGAGCGTTAAAGCCTCTGCCTTCGGCTCCGGTCATGATCTCAGGTCCTAGGATCGAGGCCCGCGTCGGGCTCTCTGCTTAGCAGGGAGCCTCCGCTCTCTCTGCAGGAGAAAGCACAGAATTCCATGTCAGCGCCTATGGTTTGCCCCGAACTCGAGGTTTGTCCTCCCCGGGAAAGTCAGGTCACCCCTGGGGCTCACCCGTTAAAGGGAGGGGTTGGACCTGTGAGGGGCGATGGTAGTTCACTCGTCCACAGGCAGGGCAGGTAAGCTGATGGTGAAGGGGGCAGGTGTGAGGTCATGGATGCTCTATGGGGGCGGTGGGCTCCTAGGAGACCCCCAAGAGGAGGCTCTTCCCCTCCCCCTCCCCCCCCCCTCCCCCCCCCCCCCCCCCCCCCCCCCCCCCCCCCCCCCCCCCGGGCAGAATGCGGGCCCTGGTCTACCAGATGTCTGAGCTTGTAAAGAATTTTTTTTTTGCGAAAGCTCCCAAATTCTGAAGTGTTGGCTCATATATTAATGACATCCTGCACAGGCCACACTAACAGAGCCGACTGCCAAGTTGGCTTCTGGGCGCTGGTTTGCAACCTCTTGACTACACATTTTCTGTTTCCTGTCAGTTCTAAAGTTCAGTGATTTTTATAAACTCTAGCCAGCCATCCCCTCAGTTAACTGGAAATGAATCACATGGTTTACTTTGAGAAGGAATAAGCAAACGTATATGTTTCAAAAGCTGATTGCAGGGGTTTAATTCTAAAAAATGATTTCTGCCGTGGCATCTGGATGTTGGAGGGCTCAGTATTGTTGAGATGTGGGGAACCTTGACAACATTATGTGAAACAAAAGAAGCCAGACACAGCAGGTCACATGTTGTAAGATTCCATTCTCCATGGAAGGGTCCAGAACAGGCAAATTCACTGAGACAGAAAGTAGATGAGTAGTTGCTAGGGGATGTGGGAGAATGGGGGTGGGTGGGGAAGAATGGATCATGGGGATGGGGTTTCCTCTTGGGTTGATGAAGACGTTCTGGGATTCGATCATGGCGATGGTTTCACAACCTTGCGAATGTACAAGACTCCCCCGAGTAGTACACTTTTTAAAATGGTGAAGGTGGTGGCACCTAGGGGGCTCAGGCCTTAATGTCTTCGGCTCAGGTCGTGGTGCCTGGGTCCTGGGATCGAGCCCCGCATCAGGCTCCCTGCTTGGCGGGGAGCCTGCTTTTCCCTCTCTCACTCCCCTTGCTTGTGTTCCCTCTCTGGCTGTGTTTCTCTCTGTCAAATAAATAAATAAAATCTTTAAAATACAATACAATTCAACATAATAAAAGAAAATGGTGAAGGTTATGATAGTGAATTTTATTTCCATTAAAAATTACACTGTTAAGGGTTACTTGGGAGGCTCAGTGAGTTGATTTCAGCTCTTGATTTCAGCTCAGGTCATGATCTCATAATCATGAGATCCCTGTGGAGCCTGCTTGAAATTCTCTCTCTCTTTCTCCCCCTCTGCCCCTCTCCCCCACTCATGCACGTGTGAGCGTGTGTTCTCTTTCTCTAAAAAGAAACAAATAAATAAATCATTTTTTTAAAGATCTTATTTAGTATTGATTCTCCTCATGGTGATCTGCAGATTTTATGCAATCCCAGTGAAACTTTCAGCAGGCTTTTTGGGTAGAAACTGACAAACTGATCCTAAAATTCAAATGGAGAGGGGATGCACATAGAACAGCCCAAATAACTTTGAAAAGGAAGAACAACAGAGGAGGTCCCATGTCACCTGATTCCAAGGCTCAGAAAGATACAGTAATCCATGGGGCGCCTGGGTGGCTCGGTTGGTTAAGCGACTGCCTTCGGCTCAGGCCATGATCCTGGAGACCCAGGATCGAGTCCCACATTGGGCTCCCTGCTCAGCGGGAAGCCTGCTTCTCCCTCTCTCACTCCCCCTGCTTGTGTTCCCTCTCTGGCTGTGTTTCTCTCTGTCAAATAAATAAAATCTTAAAAAAAAAAAAGATACAGTAATCCAGAAAATGCAGAATTGGTGGGAAGACAAACAAATAGATCAGTGGAGCAGATATAGAGAGCCCAGAAATAGACCCACACAAATATGGGCAACAGATTTGCAACAAAAGTTCAAAGACCATTTTACTCATTTCAACAAATGTTCCGCAAGAAAAGAAAAAAAAGGACATCAAGCCATACCTCGTGTCATATAAAAGTATTAATCCAAGACAGACTTAACTCTAAAAGTTAAAACTGTAAAACTCCTAGAAGAAAACACAGAAGAAAATCTTGTCACCTCGGGTTAGGTAGGGATTTCTAGATGCTACACAGAAGCACACACTGTAAAAAAACAAATGATAACCTGAACTTCATTCAAATGAAAAAACTTCTGTTACTTTGAAAGATACTCTTACAAGACTGAAGACAAACCACAGACTGGGAGAAAATACCTGCAAATCATGGATCTGGGGCCACCTGGGAGGCCCAGCCAGTGACGCGTCTGCCTTCGGCTCAGGTCGTGATCCCAAGGTCCCAGGATCGAGCCCCACATTGGGCTCCCTGCTCAGCAGGGAGTCTGCCCCTCACCCCACTCATGCTCTCTCCCTTGCTCTCTCTCTCAAGTAAATAAATAAAATCCTTTAAACAAATCACACATCTAATAAAGGACTTGTATTCAAATACATGAAGAACTTTCAAAAATTAATAAAACAGCAACCCACTTAAAAATGGGTAAAATGTCTGTGCCAAAAAATACTTATTTTGTTTAATAAGCTTACATTTTCCTTTTTGGATGACCATTAAGCATAGAAGACAGTGCTAAAATCATTAGTCATTAGGGGAATGCAAAGTAAAACCACAGTGAGATGTTACTATACATCTGTTAGAATGGATAAAATGAAAAGGACTGGGGCGCCTGGGTGGCTCAGTTGATCAAGCATCCAACTCTTGATCTCAGCTCAGGTCTTGATCTCAGGGTCATAAGTTCAAGACCTGTTCTGGGTTCCACGCTGGGTGGGAGCTTACTTAAAAAAAAAAAAAAAAGACAGACCACACCAGGTCCTGGTAAAGATGTAGAACTACTGGGCCCATCTACTGCTGATGGGAATGCAGACTAGCACAGCTTTTCCGGGAAACACAGTTTGGTTCTTTTCAAAAGAGTTCCACATACAACTGCTATTCACAACTTCTAAGTATTTACCCACCAGAAATGGAAATGCACGTCACACGAAGACTTGTAAACCGCTGTCTGTAGCAGCATTATCTATAAAAAGCAAAAACCTGAAAACAGCCTGATGGCTCCTAGCAGGTGGATGGGTAAATTCACGATGTGTATCGCTAGGATGAGATTTTATTTAACAATGAAAACAAAGCTGTATGCGTGGGGCGGCTGGGTGGCTCAGTTGGTTAAGCGACTGCCTTCGGCTCAGGTCATGATCCTGGAGTCCCACGATCGAGCCCTGCATCGGGCTCCCTGCTCGGTGGGAAGCCTGCTTCTCCCTCTCTCACTCCCCCTGCTTGTGTTCCCTCTCTGGCTGTGTTTCTCTCTGTCAAATAAATAAATTAAAAAATCTTAAAAAAAAAAAAGTCTAGAAAATGCAGACTAATCCGTAGTGACAGGAAGCAAAGCGGTGGCTTCCAGGAGGTGTGTGTGGAGAGCAGGGGTTGGGGGAGGAGATGACAAAGGGGCACGAGGGAACTTCTGGGAGGAACGGATCTGTTCATTTTCTGGGCTGTGGACATGTTCTCATGGGTATATACATGTGTCAGAAGTTATCAAATTATACACTTTGTTTTTTAAAGATTTTATTTGAGAGAGAGAGATAGCAGGAGTGAGGTGGGACAGGGGGCAGGGGCAGGCAGAAGGGTAGGGAGGAACAGACACCCCGCTGAGCAGGGAGCCTGATGTCGGGCTCGATCCCAGGATGCTGGGATCACAACCTGAGCCGAAGGCAGACGCTTCACCGACTGAACCCCCCAGGCGCCCCTCCGACTGTGCACTTTAAACACGTGCTGTTTAGTGAATGCCAATTATATAGGATATCTCAAAGTTTCTTGTTTTTGTTTCGTTGTTGTTGTTGTTTGTTTGTTTTTAAAAAAAAACAATTTCAGGGGTTTGGTTCTAAAAGGCAGTCTCCTCCAAGCGTCCTGGGCCTGGTGTGCTTCCAGCTCCCTCCTGTTCGCCTCTGTCTACGAGGACCTGATGTCTGAGAGGTGCTCCCGGCTCGCATACCTCCTCTCTTCGGGCAGGCCTCCACGTCACCTGCCTTCCTGCCGGTGGCCTCACAGTGCCTCTCACAGAGCAAGCTTCTTCCTCCCCACGGGCAGGGGAGGGGAGGAGGCTCCCTTCTCTGTTGGGGTACTCCAGCCCCCACTGGCCACCTTCTCGCTGCCTCCTCCTACTCTGGGCCTCAGTGTCCTCTTTGTGCTTGGCCACAGTTTAGAATGCCCCGCCCCCCACGTCCTCATCCCCAGAACCTGGGACTATGATAAGGCATCACTCCTGGGGTCGTATTATACTGCACAACACAGTTCACCCTAAGATAGGGAGACGTGTGCCCTCCTGGCTGGCTAGGATAGAAGTCTCGAGAAGTGAAGCGCAGGGAGGACTGGATGGGCCATGGCTGCTCTGAACATGGGGGGCCACAGGGAACGTGGGTGTCTCGCAGGTGCCAAGGGCAGCCCCCTGCTGCCAGCCAGCAAGTAGGCAGGGACCTCAGTCCTTGCTGTAGACTCAGTTCACCTGTTGAAACCTAACCCACTGTGGGGGTGTCAGAAGGTGGGGTCTTGCAGAGGGCATTAGGTCACGATGGTGGAGCCCTCGTGAGTGGGGTTAGTGCCTTTATAAGAGACCCCAGACTGCAATCTTGTCCCCTCCTGCCATGTGGAGACCCAGCGGGAAGACAGCTGGCTGTGAACCGGGAAGTGGGTTCTCACCGGAAACCGAGTCTGCTGGCGCCATGACCTTGGCCTTCCAGAGCGGACGCAAGTAGACGTTTGTTGTCTGAGCTCCTAGTCTATGGGGGCTGTTCTAGCAGCCCGAACAGACCACGGCAGGAAACCAGACTCTGGGCAAACGAACCGAGTCTGGATGTAGATTCTTCCCAAGACCTTCCCAAAGAGAGCCTGGCCCTGTCAACATTTTGATTTCGGCCACGTGAGACCCTGAGCCTAGAACCCAGGGGAGCCCAGCTAGACTCTTGCCCTACAGGACGGTGTCATAAATGGGCGTTGTCTTACACAGCTGGGTCCGTGGCAACTTGTCACACAGCTGACCCCAGAGAAAAATTCTCTTGCCATCCTGTGCCTGAAGCAGTCCTCCCCCCAACACACTGGTTATTTTCCCTGTGTCCCTCTGTTACCTGCTAAGCAATAATCCTGCTGGTTCTGTGGGGCTCTCTCCTATGCTAGCACTCAGCCCGTAAAGACAGCCAGGATCTACCTTGTCCATCTGTGGATCCCCCGTACCCAGGCCCAGGCCCAACCTACAGTCGGCCCCTCACGAGTGTTAGCGGATGGATGGATGATTCTTGAAGAAGACCCTGATCAAGTGATCTTTCCTGCTCTCTTCTTCTTTTTTTTTTTTTTAAGTTTTTATTTATTTGGGGCACCTGGGTGGCTCAGTTGGTTAAGCAACTGCCTTCGGCTCAGGTCATGATCCCGGAGACCTGGGATCGAGCCCCACATCGGGCTGCCTGCTCAGCGGGAAGCCTGCTTCTCCCTCTCTCACTCCCCCTGCTGTGTTCCCTCTCTGGCTGTGTTTCTCTCGGTCAAATAAATAAAAATCTTAAAAAAAAATTTTATTTATTTATTTGACAGAGAGAGAGATCATAAGTAGGCAGAGAGGCAGGCAGAGAGAGAGGAGGAAGGAGGCTCCCTGCTGAGCAGAGAGCCCGATGCGGGCCTCGATTCCAGGACCCTGAGATCATGACCTGAGCCGAAGGCAGAGGCTTTAACCCACTGAGCCACCCAGGCGCCCTGCTCTCTTCTTTGTAAGGGACACAGCTGGAAGTGCTCATGTGAATTAGAAGGTTTCTCATCAGGTGTTAAAACAAAATGGGAGTTTACAATGGTTGTTAATTTCGCCTAACCGAGGCTGTTGGTTGGCCAACTTTCCTAGCTAAAATCGAGATTTAGGGGCACCTGGGTGGCTCAGAGGGTTGAGCCTCTGCCTTCAGCTGGGGTTAGGATCCGGGAGACCCCGGATCGAGCCCCACATCGGGCTCCCTGCGCAGCAGGAAGCCTGCTTCTCCCTCTCTCACTCCCCCTGCTGTGTTCCCTCTCTCGCTGTGTTTCTCTGTCAAATAAATAAACAAAATCTTAAAAAAAAAAAAATTGAGATTTAGCCTCAGGGCTTTTTTTTTTTTCTTTAAAGAATCTTTCTGGAAAAAAAAACAAACAAAGAATCTTTCTGGAAAGATCCAATGACACTGTTGTTTTGTAAAATATGACTGACCAATTCTTAGGACTCTTGAAAAGTGAATAGGGCTGGAAAGCGGTCTGGTGGTTCCTGGAAAGGTTAGACGTGGTTTCCACATGACCCAGCAATTCCATTTTTTGGTGTCTACCCAAGCAAAATGAAAACATGTGTAAACAAAATCGTGCTCATGAGTGTTCACAGCAACATTCTTCATGATAGCCAAAACTGGAAGTGACCCAAATGGCCAGAAATTGGTGAATTAAGTAAAGAAAATGTAGTATATCCATGCAATGAAAGATTATTCGGACACGAAAAGAAATATAGGACAGATGCATACATGGGTGAATGTTGAAGACGTTGGTGCCAAGGGAAGGAAGCCAAGACACAGAAGAACATAGCGTGCAATTCCATTGATACGAGATGTCCGGAATGGGCAGATTCCTAGAGAAAGTAGACTAGTGATTACGTAGGGCTGGGGGAACCGGGATGATGATTACAGAGTGTGGGTTTCTTTTGAGGGGGATGAAAATGTTGTGAAAGGCACCATGAGGGTGGATGTGTAACTGTGAATATTCGAGAAAACACCGCACTGCATGCCTTAAAAGGGTGAACTATATATATCCCAGCATACGATTCACGGACAGTGGTATGTGAATTAGATTTCAAGAA
The DNA here is from genome assembly GCA_004023965.1 of Spilogale gracilis. Taxonomy (NCBI): domain Eukaryota; kingdom Metazoa; phylum Chordata; class Mammalia; order Carnivora; family Mephitidae; genus Spilogale; species Spilogale gracilis. The sequence goes on along the minus strand of PITA01001702.1, from coordinate 148,753 downwards.
AAAAAACTATATGCCACAAAGGTAAGAATAAGGAAAAAGTGGAAGGGATGCCTGGGTGGCTCAGTGGGTTAAAGCCTCTGCCTTCAGCTCAGGTCATGATCTCAGGGTCCTGGGATCGAGGCCTGCATCGGGCTCTCTGCTCAGCGGGGAGCCTGCTTCCTCCTCTCTCTGCCTGCCTCTCTGCCTGCTTCTCTGCTTGCTGCTGATCTTTCTCTCTCTGTCAAATAAATAAATAAAATCTTTAAAAAAAAAAGTGAATGGAGTGAGAGCTGTGGGCATTACAAAGATGGATGAAGAGGGCACAGAAGCCCCAGCCCCGTGCCCTGCTGGGGGGCAGACTGCCTCCCCACACCACCCCAGACTCTAGATCTGGGGGAGCTTTCCTGAGCTGCCACAAAGGCAAGGGTGTTTTCAAATGTAATCATTGGTGGGCTTCTACTTCTATAGAAACAAAAAAGAAATTGACCTAAAAGTTGGTGTATGAAAGCCACAGAGTCTATGCCGTCTTCAGGTCTCTGCTGGGGTGGATGACGTCATGAAGGGATCTTCTGGGTTGCTTCTCGGGGTCCCTACTGGGCTTTCCAAGAGCAAGGCTCCCACTCTCTGCCGGAGGTGGGTGTCAGGGTGCGTAGAAGTCCTTCTTGCCTAACCCCTGCAGTGACGGTGGCTGACCCCTGCAGGCATTTCAGAATGCTTGGAGGGAAACCACCACCTGCGTAACATGGCAGAGAGAGGAATTGCTTTTGGATCCCCAGTGACTCTGGGTTCAGGTCCAGAGCGTGCCCTGTCAGTGCTATGCAGATCCCGATGTTGTTTACGAGAATCAAATCACGGGCCCTGGGTGCAATCTCCGTTTGGGACCCGGAACCATCAGGCACGTAAGTCTGAGTCTGGAGACTTTGTTGTCGCCCCGGGGCCCATCCAGATCTCATTCGCTGTAACTTCCTCTAGGCTTCAAGTCCAGACGTAGAAAGAACAGACCCCCTCTTTCGCCTTTTGTGGACTTTTCCACTTGACCCGGGAGGTGAGTCCTGGGTTGGGTTGTTCTGAGACCATGCCCTTTTACAAAGCATGTGGCATTTATTTTAGTCTTCCCTGGGACTATCTATAATCTTATCTGATAAGTATGTTTATCCCAGACAGGTGAGATGCTTGGTTCCGTGTGAAGGCTTCCTGATGTCCTTACCTCAGAGGAAAACCCTGGGCCACAGCAGGTGTGCTTGGCTACGACAGTCATGGGACCTGTGGGTAGCATCTGGAACCACAAGCCCTGAGCCCTCCCCACCCACCCCCTGCCCCTCGCTCTCTAACTCTCCGTGACCTCAGCCCTTCACTGGTCTCTGTGTATCTCCCACTGGGATAAACACATCCTCCCCCACTTAGCCACAATCTAAGTTAGGTCTTCCAAGAGTGAGCCGCATTAGGCCCGCATGCCTGAAGGTGAGACTCTGAAGGGCTTTGTGCAAAGCTCTTGAGTTTGGGGTTTGCACAAGCTGGAGACGGGTCCTCAGTAGGTGGGAGCCCGCTCTGGGTGCTACCACCTGCTCTCGCCAGGGGGCGCCACACCCCTCCTTTAATGCTCCCCTGGTCTGGCTTCAGATCTCCATGGCTCAGGAGAGGAGGGGATGGCGAGCCTTTCAGATTCTCACAATCACACCACTTTGTAAAGTGCTTCCAGACATTGAGGTTTCCTATGCACTAGCTCGGGTTTCTGAGAGTAAGCTACATGACAAGGGCTCTTTGATAAAAGAGCAGCAGTGGACTGCAAACTGAGTTTTCTTCTTGGTTCTCCCTCTGCTTTTCGTACCACTTTATGACTCAAAAGTCCTTTCCTCCTTTTCCAAGTATGGCATCAGCCCCTTCTGGGATCTTTAGTGGTAAAGAGATGCCGAGAAAGTGGATCTGGCAAAATGGAGGTTTTCTCTAAAAAAGAGTCTGAACAGACCCTCATTAGCTCTGGGGGCAGCTGCTATGCCGAGAAACTGCACAAGATGGTTTTCTTCCTTGGTGGCTGCTGGTTGTTATAAGAAGTCCACGGTGGGAGCTCTCGGCTACACGGAGGCTGGGTCAGGCTTCTCTACCATAGGTCCCCCGACGGCTTTGTCCGGGGACATAGTCTCTCTTGCCACAGCTCTCGCTGTCCACAGGACAGCAGGAGGGGAAGCTGCTTGGGCTATCTGGGGTAGACCGGCTGGGGGTCCGGAGCGGGGGAGAGGTCGAACAACCCCACTGGAAAGGGATCTCAACTCTCCTACCAGGTGAGCAAGGCGTGGGGCTAAAAATAGCGTGCAACAGTCCCAAGCATGCACATTATCGGGGGGTCCCCTTTCCCAGATTCTGCTTCCGGATGCGAGAGTTCACACCCATGCCCAGAACCATGCCTGCGAGCAGTGGACGGTCGCGGTCTGTGGGTCTGCGCTGTTTCCAAGTTTCCGAGGCAGCCAGTCTTGCTTCTCCTCTTGTCCTGTGGATGTGAGGCCAGGAACCAGTGACAGGTTCCTGGCCTCACCCGACTCCATACCGCAGATGGTACAGGGAACCTGGGATGTCGGGAAGAATGCCCATTCACACACTAGAAACTTTCACCGCAGAGCCCCGAGGCCACTCCCAGGATGAGTGGGGGCCTTGGATCTCAAAAGCAGCTCTGGTTTCACAGAGGGCCTCTAAGGGTCACCGTGGCCCTCCGTTCCCTGGGGATCTGTGTTCTGGTCACCACTTCCCTGCAGGAGACAGGCCTCAGAGCACACCATACCCCTGAGCCTGGTTCCAGCAACCTCTTTCCCTCAGGCGTTTTCCCAGTGGTGATGCCATATGGCGGGTGGGAGAGGATGCAAAGACAGAAAATGGTGCTTGGGGCTCATTTTCAGAAAGACATCAGGAAAACTCCTTGTTCCTCATCTCCAGCCGTCCTTCCGGAGCGCCGCCTGCAGACTGCCTCACTCAGCAGCAACCGTAGGCAACTGGGTGATGGAGGTGTGCACACTTAAGCTCCAGGCGACCCTCGAGTTCAATGGCTTTCTAGAGGCAGCCATTTTTTCCCCCTTTTTAATTGGGAGGACTTAATGTTTCTGGCTTCTCATTTTGTCAAACAAGAACTTTAAGGACAACGGCCGTATACTATTCTGATCACTTTTCGCTTTTTTTTTTTTTTTTAATATTTTATTTATTTGACAGTGAGAAACACAGCTAGAGAAGGAACACAGCAGGGGGAGTGAGAAAGGGAGAAGCAGGCTTTCTGCCGAGCAGGGAGCCTGATGTAGGACTCGATCCCTGGTCTCCAGGATCATGACCTGAGCCGAAGGCAGTCGCTTAACCAACTGAGCCACCCAGGCGCCCCACTTTTCGCTTTTTTTAGTACTTTTTTTAAAGTAGGCTCCAACTCATGACCCCGAGATCAAGAGTCACATTTTCCCTAGACTGAGCCAGCCCGGTGCCCCTATTCTAATCATTTTTTAAAGAAGAAAGCTCTTCCTACAGAATTACTTAATCTCAGACTAAATGACCACAGGATGGTCTTTATTATTTTCATTATTATTTTTTTTAAGGTTTATTTATTTATTTTAGAGAGCACGCGCAGGGAGGGGCAGAGGGAAAGGGAGAGAAGCAGACTCTCGGCTAAGTGCAGAGCTGGACCCCGAGAACCCAAGATCACGACCTGAACTGAAATCAAGAGCCAGGTACTTAACCGGCGGAGCCCCCTGGTCTCCCCGGAGGATGATCTCTAAGGGAATGTATTTAGCTTTATGAAACACCCACCACCTTTGCCCTTGGATTTTTTTCTCATTTCTCTGCTTGTCTGTGATCAGTCCTCAGGTCCTAGCAGGGCCCTGTGGATCGGGGACCTTGCTCACTCACCTTCCTTCCGCCTCCTTGGGACCTGGGCGCCTCTGGTGGGCCTGATGTTGTTTTTTCACAGACACTTGCACGGTGGCCTTTTGCACAGCTCTGCACGCGTGTCCTAGCCCATCGCCTTGGTGCCACCAACCGGCCTCGTCACCCTTTGAGTGGAGGAGGGTGGAGGGCGGCTCAGAGGGGCTGCGCCCAGGTGTATCCCACTCTCTCCTTTCCTGGCTTCTTCCACTAACTCCTGGCCACCCCAAATGGGGGCCACAATTTGTGTGTGTGTAGGAGAGTCTGGATTACATGGGAAATCTTTGCCGTATGCGAAGAAGAAACCAAGAGTTTGTATCAAACACCTGAGTGTCAAGACAGGACTTTTCAGCAAGTTCCCAATCTCTATAGAAGGACAAGGTCCCCAGAAAATTGATACCCACTCAAGGCAGTGGGCTTGGTGGCCACAGGGGGAGACGCTGTCTGCCTGCCAAGCCCAGAGCATTCTCCACGGCCTCGGGCTTGACGTTGCCGGCCTCTTCGTGTTTCCAGCTCAGAAAACCATCTCAGTCTGGATTGGGGTGCCCCTTGGCTTCTGTCTACTCAAAACACACAAAGCTCACATTCTCTCCTTTTCACTCTATGTCTACCTTCCTCATTTTGCCACTGCCCTCCCCTCCCTGCCATCACCCTCTTCCCTGTGGCTTAGCCAGTGAGCTTCTCCTTGCGGAGCTCTGCCTGTGTTCCCCTCCGACCCAGGAGGGTTAACTCTTCCCATATAAGGTGTCCTGCCCTGTCTGCCCCCAGACACACAGACATAGTTCTTCTGTGTTTCCTCCTAGATATAGCGGAGCCGGCCACTCCGGCCACATGAATACCGAGTTGCCCTGCTCTGGGTGAAGTCTTTTCTCCTGCTAACTAGCACACCATCCAGACCCTGGTTGAAGACAGTAAGGCAGACTTTATTCGAGGAGAAGGGCGCGGTGATAGGTGCAAGGACCGTTGCAGTGGGATCCCGATCTCAACGCAGCAGGGGGCAGGGAGGAAATTAGAGCCAACGCACAGCATGGGGTGCGAGATGAGAAATCACTGAAAGGAAATGTCAGGGGTAAAGGGGGTTCCTGTTGAAGGCAGGCCAGGGTGGTCAGACATCACCTGGGGGGTGGTGGGGGGTAAGGAGCCCCCACTAGACATTAAGGGTGGGTGTTCTTGCTGAACGGACTCAGCGGGATTCTCCTACAAGGAAGAGCACAGTTTGGGGTAGGAGGAGTTTCAGGAGCCTGGAAAAGTCTGGTCAAGCAAAGAATCTCTGTCCTCCAACATTTTGTCCCAGGGATAGTGGTGCGGGCTCTGCACGGTACCACGCAGGGTCCTGTAAGGCTGTGGGGTGGGAAGGTGACTTTCCTGCCTCATGGAAGCAGCACCCTCATTAGGGAACAAAATATCTTTGTTTAGGAAAAGATCCAGCTGAGGGGTGAAAGGAGGCCAATCAGAATTAAGAGAAAAGGGGACCAAGAAACAAAAGTCCCAAACATTACGAGTGGCAGGAGTGGTGAAGAGGCTGGGGGAGGGGCAGAGCACAAGTGAAGGCCAGAACCAGGTCTGCAGAAATGGCTTCCGGGTGATTCAGAACAAGAAAAAGGCGAATGATCTGTTTTGCTCCCATCTGTACCCTTGCCCCATCTCCCGAGACTCTCTGCGCGAAGACACAGAAACATCTTTTGCCGATGTTGTTATTACTTGATTTTCAAATCAGAGGAATGAGGCTGCACCTCAGTGTTGCTCAGGTCGGAGAATCAGAGTGGGGGCCGGGGCCGGGGCTGGACCTCGGGCCCAGTAGAGGCCGGGAGGAGCACAGTGGGGAGAAAGCCTGGGCATGGTGTCTGTACCTTCCCCCGCTTGTAGCAAGTCGTCCTGGGCTCATGGCAGGTAGGGTCTGCACACAGCCTGGAGACAGGGACAGGACTGCACGAATCTGCTCTTTCAAGGAGCATTTATGGGCTTGGTGGCCACAGGGGGAGACACTGTCTGCCTGAGTGCAGAGCTGGACCCCGAGAACCCATACTGATTGTATGCCAGGCGCGCTGCGGCAGGACCAGGAGGAAACTGAGCAGAGATCCCCAGAGTAACGATGTCTTCTTTCCTTAAAAGCACTGCCGGCTCCTCCTGCAGATGAAGTCCGAACAACCACCCATTGCAGAGGAAGGACGGTGACCCGTGACAGCCCAGACCCAGCTCCCCTGTTCGGCCCATTGCAGAGGATGGACGGTGACCCGTGACAGCCCAGACCCAGCTCCCCTGTTCGGCCCATTGCAGAGGATGGACGGTGACCCGTGACAGCCCAGACCCAGCTCCCCTGTTCGGTCCCTACTCTGAAATCCCTCAGGAAGCCCCTTTACCCTCCAATCACATCTGATTCCTGGATGTTTCTGGAAGGCATCAGGCAGGCTGTATAACCTCTATGCCCCGAATTCCCTTCTCCCTGCCTCCACACCTTCTCCCCTGGACCTTTCCTGCCCATTCTTCCAAGCCACGTTAGTGGGTCCTGGCCTCGTGGCCTTCCGTGACCACTCCTTCTACTCTCCCCACTCAACCCCCACTCTCTCCCCCTACCCAGCCATGCTGGCATCAGGGCTCCCATGGTTGCTCCAGCCAGCAGGGACGGACCGGATCATCACGAGTAGCCTCCATGATATCTCTCCTCCCGAACTGTACTAGTGGGAAGAGCTGTGTCTTATTCATCTCGGTGCCCACCCAGCACCTGGCACTCAGTAGGCTATCCAGGCAGCAAGGGTGAGAAATATTTTCACCTAAGGATCTGCAGGTCTTTCCCCAGAGTTTGGAGGACAGGAACCTCCACTGTGACTGTGGCCTCCGTCTGACCAATTTTCATTCAACTCCCAGTATAAATAGCTCCCTTTCCCCGTATCAGAAAACATCTGCTCCCACTAGCTGCCCAGGCCTGTACCAGTACTATAAATACCCGGCCGCATCCTGGCGGCTCTGGCATGGCGACCCAGAGAACTTGGAAAGAGCGAACACCAAGCAAGAGGAGGGCAGCGGGAGCGAGGAAGCGAGATTGCCCAATCTCCCTCTCCCGCACCTCCAGGCGCAGGCCGACAGTGCTTCCCGCTTGGGCCTGGAAACCCCCGCGGCGGTCCTGGGAATTCGGCAGAGACGATAAATGTCAGCTTCTCCTGGTCTCATGGTTTTCAGCACACTGTCTATGGCGAAGACCGGGCTCCTCTCTCACCAGCTGAGAGGCAGCTTGAAATGCAGTTTGAGCCAGCCCTCCCCCTTCCAGCCGGGCTCTGGGGATGCAGGATGGGAGCTGATATGGATTGATATGGCTTCAAAAGTGGGGCTTTTCATGCACTTCTTAAATAAAGATTTTATTTTTTTATTTGACAGAGAGAAACACAGCCAGAGAGGGAACACAAGCAGGGGGAGTGAGAGAGGGAGAAGCAGGCTTCCCGCCGAGCAGGGAGCCCGATGCGGGGCTCGATCCCGGGACTCCGGGAAGGAGAGGCCCAATGACTGAGCCACCCAGGCACCCCATTTATACACCTTTTTAAGGACCCATGTCATTCTCTGCTCCTGGAAGCCACTCTTTCTGTTTCATAAACCAAAGGGCTCAAATCTGCTTGGTATCGAGCTCTAGAACCTGCACTGATTTCCAGGACGACAAAGCGGGAGGTGGTGGCTAGCCTTCCGGAGAAGGGACGTGGGAAAACCGTCGGGTTCCGTCTAAAAACCCTGGCAGCAGACATCGCGTGCTGTGTTTGTAAAGCCGGGGCGTGGGACAGAGTTTGTGGGTGCACAGGAGTGAAAGCCCCTTCTTTGTTCCCCAGCCTATTGGACACTCCCTGGAGGGTTTGGTTTTCTTCAGACCCCCTCGTGAAATGTCTGACAGCCCAGTGACCTCCAGTGGCTGCTGGTCCCTTCAAGTCCACAGGGTCTTGGTGCCGTAGAGATTCACTGAAGTTAAATTTTTTTCCCACCCAGCTCAGCTCCCGACCAGAAGAAGCTGTGATAGGGTATGGGGGAGGGGCCCTTCTCGAAGCATCCTTCCTGTAGGAGTCTGAGTTCTCCAGAGAAACGGGACCGTCACATGTATTTATTATCATGAATTGGCCTCTAAGGATCATGGAGACTGAGGAGTCCAAGATTAGCAGTCGGCAAGCTCGAGGCCCAGGAGGGCTAGGGATGTAAGTTCTGCTGTGAGTTAAGTCCAAAGGTAGAGACCAACGTCCCAGCTGGAGGACAGTGAGACCGAGAGAATTCTTTCTCACTCCGGCTTTCATTCTGTCCAGGTTTTCAGCTGAGGCCTGTTCACACTGGGGCGGACCATCTTCTCCTCTCTGTCCACAGACTCAAATGTTAATCTCGTTCGGAAACACCCTCGCAGACACACCCAGAAATGCTGTGTGACCCAATATTTGGACGCTCAAATGTGTCCAAGTGCTGCAGTGAAGTGGGCAGATACAATTAGCCCTCACACTTGATTTCCCCCTGTTTTCTGTCCACCTTCTTTCCCTCAGCCCCTCCAAGGTGAAGGGGGGCGAGGGGCATCCCTGTAATTGGGCCGCTGCTTCCTTGGGCCATGGCAAATATTTGAAGCTGAATTTTTCTCCTAGGAGGGGCTTTGGGGTTCCTTGGTGGCTTCCTGTAGGCTGGGGGATGACTCCTCATGGTTCTCGGAGAGGATGAGGACATCCTAGCTGGCGCCTTAGCATCTTTGCTCAGCCCTTTCTCCCAGCAGCCCTTGCAGCCAGCTCGTTCTCATGGCGTCTCGTCTGTGGGAAAACCGGGGGCGAGGGGCTCTGCACCAATCAGGCAGCCACCCATCCTTGTTCTGACTTTAGTGTTGTTGTCCCCGCGATTTCTCAGGCATGCAGCAGACACCGGTCGTCTGGTCCCCTGAACCTCTGGGCATGCATCTCAGCTCCGAGGGGCCCCCTCGAGGACTTTCTTAACCAGGCTCCCTCCCCTCACTAGTGGGGCGCCGGAGACCAAGGGAAAGTGCCACGACACCCGTGAACTCCTCTGAAGACATCATCTCTCTGATTTCTTGCCACCACCCACATGTAGTGGTCACAGGTTCCCTGATGGCTCTTCGTGGGCCCCACCAAGCAGGCCTAGCGCCTCCCTTCGGAACAAGGGGTTTTGGGCACCTACTGGTTCTCTCCCTTAGAACTGAAACAGCATCAGGCGCCTGGTGGTTTAGTGGGTTAAAGCCTCTGCCTTCGGCTCAGGCCATGATCTCGAGGCCCACGTTGGGCTCTCTGTTAGGCAGGGAGCCTGCTTCCTCCTCTCTCTGCCTACTTGTGATCTCTCTCTCTGTCAAATAAATAAATAAAAACCTTTAAAAAAAAAAAAAGAACTGAAACAGCATCATTTTTTAACATCTTGTTCCCTTTGGACTAGCTGAGCGTAGTGAGCCAGAAGTTAGTTGTGACGAGTACAGACTGTCTTCTTTGGCTTAATGATGTCCTAAACATTTCCGGTGTCCTTGGATCACCATCGTTACTCCCCAGGGGGAGAGCAGGTCGGGGGCTGGGGAGCCTTAGTGCACGAGGGTGCTAGTGGTCGTCCGCCTCCTGGAATCAGGCTCAGAGTCAAAGAAGGAAGAAGGGCAAGGGGCATTGCTGGTCTTACCTGTCTTTTACAGAAGGCAGGCAAAGCCTTTCTTTCTACAGGACCTCCAGAAGATTCCCACACACAACCTCCGGTAGGACTGTGCCAGGGCTCGTTGGCTCTCCCGGCAGAGACGAGCGAGGGAAGAGGGGGCTGGGAACATTAACGCGGTCATCCGTTCATCGTGGCGACAGTCAGCATCAGTCTCTAGAACAGCTCACCTCAACTGAGATGGTGACTCTACTCAGGAGAACCTTTCCCACTCTCTTCCCCCCTCCCTCCTCAGTATCAAATATTAATGGGCTCTCATGAACGACACCATGTACATTAGACATTGGATGTGGGCAAATTAGATTCCGTCCTCCAGGGACTCAGCTCGATTCTTGTACGGTCCCAGTGGAATTGGATGTGTAGACGCTACGCTTTTTGCTATCACCGTCAGTAGGAGGACGCTGGGTGGTGTTTCAACCTCCGCTCAAGAAAATGCGAGTCTTGCAAAGTGACCTAGAGGTGGTGGGGGGACTTCGAGGCATGAAAATGTGTATCAAATCGTTAAGAGAGAAGACGAAAGTTTTTTGGAATATCTGACAAAAAATTGGATATAGCCTTAATATTTGTTTTTCTCTCATGGAAAATTTTTTTTTTAAGATTTTATTTATTTGACAGAGAGAGAGATTATAAGTAGGCAGAGAGGCAGGCAGAGAGAGAGAGAGAGGAGGAAGCAGGTTCCCTGCCGAGCAGAGAGCCCGATGCGAGCCTTGATCCCAGGACCCTGAGACCATGACCTGAGCCCAAGGCAGAGGCTTCAACCCACTGAGCCACTCAGGCGCCCTCTCAAGGAAATTTTTAGAACAACTTCACTTATTTATTTCTCGGAGAGAGAGAGAATGCACAAGTGGGGGAGGGGGCGGCAGGCAGAGGGGCAGAGGCAGAGGGAGAAGTAGATTCCCCGCTGAGCAGGGAACCTATGCGGTACTCAATACCAGGACCCTGAGCCAAAGGCAGACTCTTAACCGGTTGAGCCACTCAGGCGTCCCTCTCATGGAAATTTCAGTTGGAATTGGTTCTGTGCCGACCTGTCTAGATAGGATTGTTGCATAGGCTGCAGGTAGTTGAATTTGTGGTCTACAATTAGTTTTTTAGTTAGATTTCTCTGGGAGATCATATGATTCCCTGGAAGTAGCCTGGCTACACTCTTCTGGCTGGTTCCATGCTTTTAACATTAAGTGACTCCTTCGGTTCACTAAATCTTGTCTTTCAGGCCTAAAATAGCTTCCAAGTTACCAGACTCCATGATGGCAGAGACACTTTGGCACCAGAAAGAATCTGGCTGATAACGTGATGGGAGCCTTGTAAAACGTGTCCATGATGACATCGTTAGTTCCGGGAGGGCGTGCCCTCCCCACTTACGTAAGGATAACCCAGCAGGTGCAGACGCCAGAGAACCGGGATGCTGGTAATTAGGTCCGTGGGCAAGTGCGCTTGCGGACGTTGTGCTCCCAAACCAGACATGCTGGTCCATTGTGCATTGTTGACAGCTGCTCAGACTGTTCTCTGCTGCTGGGAGACCCCAGGAGAGGGGGATTCCAGAGGAGGAGGCTAATCTGAGCATGTATAGTTCCTTCCCATGTGCTCAATTGGCAAAGTGGCTCCCCTTCCTTTGGGAGAGGAATGGATAGGAGGAGGGAGTCCTAAGGAGCGGGGAGAGAAGCAAGGAGTGTCCCCCTAGGAATTCCCTCTGCGTCACAGCATGAGGAGCTGGAATATGTGTCTGTCCCCTCCTCACATACATACACTTAAAACATTATAAACATAAGTTGGTACAGTGTGCTTTGATCTGCCTGGAATTCTAGATGCTTCTGTCTTTTCTCTCCCACCACTGACCCACCTGCCATGTGTGAGTCAACTTCTCTCAGTGTCTGTTTACTGATTACAACCAAAAAAGCAGTGACAGCCTTCCTACTAATAGGGTTGCTGTGGAGGTTGTTCTAGTCAAGCTATATCTTGCTTTCCGTCTTATCACAGATTTTATTATAATGCTAGTTATTAATAAATCATATCACCCCCATTTAAGAACTGGCACTTAGTGCACACAAAAATTGCTATATCCAGACATTGGGAGATTGTTTAGCACTCAAAACGAACGAGCAGTCAAGCCCCACAAAGTCATGGAGGAAACCTCAACGCACATTACTAAGAGAAGGAAGCCAGTCTTAAAAGGCTGCGTGCTATGTGATTTCGGTCACGTGATAGTCCGGGAAAGGCAAAGTAATAGTGGTAATAAAAGGGATAGGTGCCACCAGAGGTTAGGGGCAAATATATATGGAAATAGGTAATAGAAAGGCCCAGGTATGTTTATTCTTAGAAGCCCAGCCCATTTCATTCCCAAGGTCTGCCAACAAACTCTTCTTTGCTATTTGGAATGGATGTTGTGTCAGGCGGAAGGAGAAGAAGCCCGCTAGTCACCCAGGAAAGACACAGATTTAGGCAACTTCACCTGGCTCTGCTCCCCCTGCGGGCCACCGCGGGGCTCCCTGGGCTAACCCCACCCCTGCCCTGCACACAGAGAACGTTGTCAGGTCAGCAGTCTACACCGTCCCTTAGACACAAGGCGTATTATTTAGTCTAGAAACTCTCAAAGGAAATATCCGCTTGCACGCGAGAAATCTCTGGAATTTCTCTGTTCCTCCCTGTCCAACGTCCCTGTATCTGCGAAATGGCCTCGAAAACCTTTGTACACAGAGCTGCCTTGTTCACAGCCGCGGCTCAGGCCTGCTCCAGCCCACTTCTGTCCCTGCCACTGTCCCCTCCGAGCTGCTCCTGCCCCGCAATGCTGGTGGCGCCCAGGAGAAGAAGAAAGGAAGAGGAGGAAGGAGGGAGGAGGGCACGGAGGGCCCAGAAGGGAAAGGCTTTACATCAGTTGGGGAAATAAACAGAGGAACAAAATCCACTGTCTTAAAACCTCAGTCCTGGAGTGCCCGGGCCTCACTTACTCCGTGATTAAGACAAGGATGACTTTGGATTCAGACAATAAGGAAAGCTGTGGGCTCATTTGATCCCCCACCACCCCCAGCTACCCCCACCCACCCCCAGCCAATGGTGACAGATCTGGAGTTTATTTGGACCAGGTGGGGGCCCTCCAAGGGCCTTTCTAGAGGAGTCTGCGAAGGTATAAGAATTGAGTAACTGCCTTGCATTTTCTTTAGCATGAAGACTGGGGACATGCAGCTCCCTCCTCCCCATCTCCCCGGTCCCTCCCTTCCCTCCCCAGCACCTCGGGAGGGAGGACAGTCTGGTCTCCACCTGAGTCCTGTTTCTGCAGCGAAGGTGCTAGACCACAATTTCCCAGCTCCTTTTATACACAAGTGTTATAAATATCTTTGTCTTCATGCCAGCAGGTTGGGTGAAACCAGACTAACATGGGAAGGAGAAGGTAGAAAAGAATCCGAGGTGAAGAGAGTGCCCTTTGGAACACAAGAAGTATTCAAGGACCAGGTGTGGAAGTTTTAAATAGAAACCTGCTTACACTGCACTTGGCATAACAACAGCTAGCACTTGGGAGGTCCTGGGGATTCTCTTCAAAAGACTAATATTTAAGTTCCAGAAGGTTCTGGGACCTTCCTAACATCCCACAAATTCATTGTAGCAAAAGCCACACCTCTGTGGCCCATTGTGTCTGTGCTTCTCAAATTCTAAGTTGAGAAGTTTATTTTCTGAGTTATATGATAAGCCTCTTATAGTCCAACACACACACACACACACACACACACACACACACACACACTCTTTAAAAATGCAGTCATATATGGGAATTTGGTGACATCAAACCCTTAAAGCTATGGAAATTTTGGTTTCAAAATACTGGGGGAAAATAATAAACCTCTTCATTCACAGTTGTTTTTTTCCCCTTTCTCTCTGCTTCTGGTTCATTCTGGAACTGTGGCTGGCACCCGCTTTGGGGACGAGGTCAGGAGGCCTAATCTGGTATTCCTGTATGTGGACCCCGCCCCGATCTGGAAATACTCTCCCCTCAGACCAGAATAGAGAGGTGAGGTGACTTTTGGGTCCCTCCCAGGCTTACAGAAAGATTTTGCAAACCAGATGAGAGAAGAGTTTGATCTGTTGGGAGAAAGCGGCGAGCTTTCAGATGGCAAAGGCAGTGAGCCTCTGGGAAGGCGTGTCTGGGGATGGCTGAGTGGGGGAGAAGGGTCACAGGCGGACGGACGGAGGAGGCGATGGGGGCCCCCGCTTCCTCCAGGTGTCCTTTACGCGGACTTTCCAGTCAGGCTCTTGGCTACAGGCGGTCATCTTTTTCCTGTGGCTTGGGCATCTGCTTTCCAGCTCTCTGCAGAGCCTGTGTAAGGGCTGCCTTCCTTCCCCGGGGCGTCCTCGCCCACAGTGCGGCCTGTCACACGAGCCCTGTTCCCAACCAGGGAGCATGACCACATTCCAGATGCATTTCCTTCCCCGTCCCCCCAGCTCAGAGAGAGGCAGGACCAGCTGGCCTCTGGCACAGCAAACACCTGTGCCTAAATCCCAGAAGGCTCCATCTTCCTCTAGAAGGACCCCACTTTCCTGTGTCTGTCGGCAAAGCAGAATATACGGAGTCAGAGAGGCGGTGAGGAGGAGGGAGGGAGGCAAGCCGTGGCTCCGCTTCTCCAGCGCTGCCCAGGACTCAGGAGACGGGAACTTTCCTTTAGCAGGAGGCTCTTAGAAAACTCCCATCATTGTGTGAGGCGGACACGCCGTGAATCTTGTGGAGTGGGTGTGCTGAGCACTGTTACAGGCTCTGGGCTGTGATAGAGGCCACAAAGGGTCAGGAGTCCCTGCCCTCGTGAAGCTGGCATTCCCGTCCGTGAGGCTGGTCAGGAAGAGACAAGTAGTGGGTGCTGAGATGGGGGTACCAGCTTGCGGGAAAGCATGTGTGGAGGGGCCTCAGAAGACAGTGGTCGGGAAGATCTCACTGATGAGCAGGCACAAGGGTAAAGAACCCAAGGAAGGGAGGGAGGGAGCCGTGTCAATGACCCAGAAGGAGGGCTCCCAGCAGAGGGAACAGCGCGTGCCAAGGCCCTGAGGTGGATGTGTGCCTGGTGCATCCATCTGGGCCTGTGTGGCTGGGCCCATGCGGCTGCAGCCCAGCAGGCAAGAGCACAGAGACAATGAGCCAGAGAGGCTGAAGAGTGAACTTTTTTTAGGGTCTCACCTTCAAAATCTGCCAGAAGCATATCCAAGGAAAAGTCATTCAGATGTCAAGATGGCAACTGTGGTGACAATGATGGAAAAGATAGGCTACAGAGTTCGGTGCCCGGGTGGCTCAGTGGGTTAAAGCCTCTGCCTTCAGCTCAGGTCATGATCTCAGGGTTCTGGGATCGAGGCCGCAACAGGCTCTCTGCTCAGCAGGGAGCCTGCTTCCTGCTCTCTCTGCCTGCCTCCCTGCCTACTTGTGATCTCTCTTTCTCTGTCAAATAAATAAATAAAATCTTAAAAAAAACAACAACCAGGCTACAGAGTTGACGGCAAGCGTGGGGGTGGGGGGTTGGGGGTTGGGGGGTTGGGGGGGTTCCGAGAAGCAGTGGGAGCCTCCTGGGTCTGAGACAGTGTGCACTCTGGAGAAAAGCATATGAGAGCAGTGGCCCGACTGGACTGGGAGCAGGCTCTGTGAGCCCCACGGGGAAGTCGACTCTCAGGTGGGGAGAGATGTTTTGAAATCTGAAGACCCTTGAGATAAGAGAGCACTGAATCTTCATCCTAAAACCACGTCTGCTGAGGTCAGAGGAAGAGACAGTTCACCCCTTTCCATCTGGGTCAGCACCTCCTCCGTGGGGTCCTCCCATCTGTGTCAACGGCCACTGGCCCGTTGGGAGGCGAGAACGGGTGGCGGGGTACCTCCTCTGCTTTGTCAATGCGGAGAGTGAGGCAGTGTCTTCATCGTCTCCAGACCCTAAACCATCTCCAGCTCCAGGTCCCCTCCCCTGTCCCCAACCCCCACCCCGACTTTGTGAGGCAAAACTGCTCCAGCACGTGGTGCCCACAGTAATTTTGGATGCAAACCGAATCACTATCTCTAAGCTTCCTGGGACCTTATCCTCTGAGAAAGAGGCGCTCAGACTCCGACCACACGCTCCATCGCCGCCCCGTGCGACAGCGCAGGATGCTTCCGCCACTGTCCCTGTCCCTGCCGTGGAGCGTCCCCTTGACTTTCTGCCCCCAGCAGTGTTCCCAGGAACTTCTGGGAACTTAGAGGACATCCTTTCATCAACGTGTGTTCTTAAAATGAGGTTTTTTGAGCCCTTGTGAGCGTTTGATTTTATTTTCGCCAGGGTGGGGAGTTGGCCCGAGGCCATGTGGGCCTGTGGGACGGAGTCACCTTTGGAGGGGGCTTGCCAGGAGCTCTGAGTCCTTCTTACACCCCACAGATGAAGCCACCCTGGGATAAATGCTTAAAAAAAGCCAACAAAACAACAAAAAAAGAAAACAAAAACCCAACAACCGAAAACCCTACCCTGTTTCCTGGCAGTTCTGAAACTCACAAGGGGTGAGATGTCGTAATATGCAAAAGGGGGCAGGTTAGGGCGACAGCCTGGGCTGTGGGAAACCTGACGCGACCCCTTCATGCCTAGGCTGTTGCTGGGGCTCCGAGGGTTTGTGGGGGAGAAGAGTCAGGCCCCAGACACGCCGGAGAGAGTGGCTAAGCTGGGGGAGCCGTGAGGCTGCCCCACAGGCCCCTTCATCTCTGGGCAGATGCTGGTGGGAATGCTGTCTACTGACCAGCAGCTCTGATTCCTTTGCTAAAACCCAGCTGTGCTGGGGACTGACCTCATTCGTGAAGTAAACACTGAATTAGATACCAGCAGGCCTAACCCTGGTTGAGTGGAAATAACATGGATGTTTCCATAATTATGAAGCTGCCAATTGGATTTGGCGAGAGGATCTCTAAATATGTCAATCGGAATGAGTTCATTACCTTTTCTTGCCAATTTCATCAGGGGCCAGTTGCCTTGTTGCGGTTGAAATTATTTGTATTAAAATGCTTTCCTTACATTTTAGGGTTTTTTTGTTTTTTGTTTTTTTTTGTATTCCAAATAATGTACTGGAAAGCAGCGTCGTCTAGCAACTGGAAGACAACACTGGGAGCTGGTCAATTGGCCGAGCCTGCGGCACGGCGCGGTGCCAGCTGTTACCGCAACGGATCTCGAAATCCCGATCCTGGGACAGCAGCCTGGGGCTGCAGAGCCAGGGCCTGTGTCCCGAAATGGGCATGGTTACAGTCTTGGTTCTGGGGTCCAGCGTGCTGCCTCGGGGGCGCAGCCCTCACTGTCGGCTCCCGGAGGCATCCCTCGGGGCTGTGCACAGGATAGAGGTTGTTCGTGCGCTCGACTTCCCTTTCCACCCTGCTCCTCCTGCCTTTCTACACAGAGCATTCAGGAACGAAAGGGTGTGTTTGGACCCCATCGTAGTGGAGACCCCCCGTTCATAAAGCAGGTTTCATCATCTTGGAGAGAAATGATACCTAACAGCTGTTCCTTCCTTTTCCTCATTGACTTGTAGAGGCAGCTGGAGCCCGGCTGCCTGAGTTCCAGCCCCAGCTCTGCCCTGCACATGACGGGTGACCTTCGGCAGGTCCCTTCTGCTCTCTTCTGTGCCTCCATCTTCCCAGTCTGTGAAAACTGGAGTGAGAAGAGCACCCTCCCTCCAGGAGTGCTGCGAGGATGTAAGGACTGGCTCGGCCACGGCCCTCAGAACCCCGCCTGCTTCCTAGAAGGGAGTCTGTCATTGTCACTATCAGTGCCAGTCGGAACGAGCATGCCCACAGCCCGCGATCCGTCCTTGTCCATAGCCTAGCGATACATTTACAAGGTGTAGATCAGCGACGGCTGTCCAGGCCTGGGCTCAAGAAGCCAGGGGGCTGGAGGCCTGACTGATGTGCTTTGTCACTTAAATTGGTCCCACGGGTTTAATGTTTAGTGTTTCTTCCTTAGGACAGTTGTCTGATTTTTGATAGTGAAGTAATGGAAGAAAGGGCTCATCATTTCATTTGAAGATGATTCTGCTGATGCTTCTTTTCTGCACGAAGCCCCAAGCTGACTAACCAGAGGTCTCTCTCCCAGGCCCATGGAGCTGTTTCTTTCCTTCTTTTCTTTTTTTTTCCTTGTCTTTTTCTTTTTCTTTCTTCTTTCTTTCTTTCTTTCTTTCTTTCTTTCTTTCTTTCTTTCTCTCTTCTTTCTCCCTTCCTTCCTTCCCTCCTTCTTTCCTTCCTTTCTTTCCTTAAGATTTTTTTAAAAAGATTTTATTTATTTATTTGGCAGAGAGAGAGATCACAAGTAGGCAGAGAGGCAGGCAGAGAGAGAGGAGGAAGCAGGCTCTCTGCTGAGCAGAGAGCCCGATGCGGGCCTCAATCCCGGGATCCTAAGATCATGACTTGAGCTGAAGGCAGAGGCTTTAACCCACTGAGCCACCCAGGCATCGTCTTTCCTTAAGATTTTATTTATTTATTTGACAGAGAGAAACACAGCTAGAGAGGGAACACAAAACAGGAGAGTGAGAGAGGGAGAAGCAGGCTTCCCGCTGAGCAGGGAGCCCAATGCGGGGCTTGATCCCGGGACTCCAGGATCATGACTTGAGCCAAAGGCAGATGCTTAATGACTGAGCCGCCCAGATGCCCCAGAGCTGTTTCTTCAGCTAGTTGTGAGAGCAGTTGGCACTCTTCAGTCTCATAAAGATCCTGCAGTGCCCTCAGACTAAGCCATTCAAACTGTTTCCTTATAGTGTTGTCCCAGTTTTGGCTAAGCCTCCTCTCAATACCCTGGGCCCTCTGAGCAGGTGAGGTGATCCCGGGGACTTGCTCCTTCTCCATATGGGAGAAAATTGGACCAAGGTGAGAGATCTGACAAACCCTGGCAGGGGGCTTTGAGTGCTTCTGATGTCTCAGGGTACTTGAAAGAATCATAGAGAATCGAGGCAAATGTCCTAAATGTAAATAATAATAATAATAATCACCTTAAAATATATAAGTAATATAAAAATATATATTAATTGGATAAACTGAAGGCCAGTGAATTTAGTTTTGGTCATGGGAAAAATTCTGGAGCTGATAATCAAATGAATGGTTTCCCAGCATTTAGAAAGGGTGATTATAAGGGTCCATATTGACTATCGAAGGAAAAGTCTTTTACTAGGTCAGTGAATCAGGTGAGCACTTTGCCATAGCAATGACTTGTGACAACAGTTGGAAAGTTTCTCAAGAAATTCTTTTTTTTTTAATTTTTTTAAAAGATTTTATTTATTTGACAGAGAGAAACACAGCTAGAGAGGGAACACAAGCAGCGGGAGTAAGAGAGGGAGAAGCAGGCTTCCCGCCAAGCAGGCAGGATCCCGCCAAGCAGTCCCTGGATCCTGGGACTCCAGGACCATGACCTGAGCCAAAGGCAGATGCTTAAGGACTGAGCCACCCAGGTGCCCCTCTCAAGAAATTCTTATGGACAAAATAGGGATGGAAAGGCTGCTAGAGCTTAAAGGGTTATTACCTAGTCATGGCACATGTTTAAGGTGACACTGCTTGTTGAAGACCACATAGCTCCTCAGTGTCAAGGTTGGAATCTGGGCTTGGCCTTGTGTCCTAGGTGAGGGCTCCATCCACCGCTTGTGGCTTGTGGGCACGGTGCGGTGGACCCTGACAGTGGGTGGGACAGTGTCCTTCCATGGCTTTCTCTAGTGGCCTGCCAAACAGTTCTGTCCTTGGCCCCTAAACTCTTTAACATTCTATCAACAACTTGGATAAAGCCACAGATAGCTGCTTATCAACTATGCAAATAACACAAGACTGGGAGAGAAGGCCAACACGTTGGAATTACAGAGTCAGGATCCAAATTAGCTCAGCAGGAAAGAATGATCGGTGGAATCCAACAAGATAAAATATAACTGGAACACATGTAAGGTCCTGCCGTTAGCTCCAGAGCTCGATTGCAAAAGTATAGGATGTGGTTGGAAAACATGAACGACCTCATCCGTAATCAAAGAAATGCAAATTGAAGCAACCATGAGATAATCAGTTTCTTTTATCAGATTGGCAGTTATTAAAAGATGAAAATTCCCCACGTTGGGTGGCGAGCTTGTGGGGAAATAGACTCTTGTAAACCACTTGTGGGCGGGCTGGAAAGGGATCTGGAAATATACAGCAAAAGCTATAGAATATACTATTTGTCCCAACAGCTTCGTTTATAGAAGTGGATCCAAAGACAGGTACGCAAAGATTTATGTACGTGAATATTCGTAAAAGCACTGTTAAGCAAAGAACACTTTTGGAGGGGTGTGGTCGGTTCAGGAACAGAAGTCTTGGAGACTCAGAAGGGTACCAGACTAGTATTGCCAAATCCTTGATGCTATCTTGAGGAACGATCAGGGTCTGTGTAACCCCTGAAGGCCAGACCAGGTCTTCTAAGAGAAAGATGTGGCTTAATAGTACACAGCAGAGTCTAACAATTCGTCCTGTTAAAAATTAGGATGGGCTGACCGCCTTGTACATTCCCTATCACTAGCATGTTATTACCTCCAGATCAGGACCCTTCATCCAGGGTGTCAAAGAGGATAATCTTTGCTCTCCAGCCACTGGGACGAAATGCTCATCCTGGTTCCTTCCAACACAAAGAGACAATGAGTCTTTGCTGGATTAAGTCATCGAAGGGTGGAGTCCCCACTCAAGTTCAAGGTGGCTGGGATGTCACACCAGGTTCCCCTTGCTGACCCTGAATTCTAGGAATAAAGCGAGAAACCATTTTGTCATCTAACGCCAGAGTTACTGAGAGCCTGAACATCTCTTTTGCCCCCAATTGTTTAAGAGTGCCTGCCTTGTATTACTCCTCCAGAGGTATACATAAGGGAACTTTTAGCTGAACCTGAAGGAAAGAAATAAAATATGTAAGCTCCTTCTCATCAATCATTTCCACGGTATTTTGGCTTCCTGTGAACAGGTGTATGTTCGAAAGAGTCGAACGAGTTTGACTGTTCCATCTACGTCTTTCTCCTTTGTGTTAGTTTCATCTAAAACTTTCAGTTTTGGGGGGTACCTGTCTGGCTCAGTTGGTAGAGCATGTGACTCTTGATCTTTGGGTTGTGAGTTCAAGCCTCATGCTGGGTGTGCAGATTGCTTAAAAATTAACATGAAAAATAAAAGTTTCAATTTTAATCATAAACCACATCTGCCTCGACTACACTAAACTAACTTATAGGCAGCACCCCCAAATATGGAGAGTCAGGCCTCTTGAATGCATATCCTTATTGGGCTCTTATGTTTGCTTATCTCTCAGTTTATGAAGTCCCTTTCTGGGCTCTTTTTCAGTCTTTCTGTCAACTGTATCAGGGGGGTAGTATTGAAAATATCCATTGTTGACACCTTAAAAAAAAGATTTTATTTATTAGACAGAAGGAGAGTGAGCTCAATCAGGGAGAGCTGCAGAGGGAGAGGGAGAAGCAGGCTCCCCACAGAGCACGAAGCTGGAAGTGGGGCTGGGTCCCAGGAGCCACTGAGCTGAAGTCAGATGCTCAACCAACTGAGCCACCCAGATGCCCCTCTTGTTAACTTTTTTATTATGATTATTTTAAAGATTTTATTTATTTGAGAGAAAGAGAGAGAGAAAGAGAGAGAGAGGAGACGGTCAGAGGGAGAAGCAGACTCCCCACTGAGCAGGGAGCCCAATGTGGGACTCGATCCCGGGACTCCAGGATCATGACCTGAGCTGAAGGCAGTGGCTTAACCAACTGAGCCACCCAGGCACTCCTCTTGTTAACTCTTTACTGAGTCCTAACTGCAAACAGCTCACCAGGACTCCATCAGGTAGTCACACAACTCTGGAGCTAGGAGTAGCCTTCTTCCAACCCATCTGGGGTCAGAGTAATCTTTCCATAAGACAGTGTATCATGCCATCCCCAGCAACAGACCTCGGTGGTCTCCAAGGCCCTGTACATTCTGTTCCCTCAAGCCCCCGTGTGTCTCCTATTAAGACCCCTCCCTCTGAGCTCAAGCCCCACGGGCCTGTCATTTCTTCCAACTGGTCACACTCCTTCCAGACATAGAATTCCTACACATGAATATTTTTCTACACCTGAACCTCTGTCCGGAAGGTTCCCCTTGTCCCGACTCTCCTTTCTGTGCATCCTTTGCGTCTTAATAATACTATGAGATGGGTTGTGCTTCCAAATCCGTCAATTCAAGTGCTGAAATCCTAACCCCCAGCAGCTCAGAATGTGACTATACCTGGAGATGGGGCCTTTAATGAGGTAATTGTCATTAAATGAAGCTGTTGGGGGGGGCCCTAATCCAATTGGACTGGTGTCCTTATAAGAAGATATTAAGACCTCTAGAGAGACACCAGGGGAACAGGTGCACAGAGAAAAAGCCATGTGAGGACCCAGCAAGAAGGCAGCCATCTGCAAGCCAAGGAGAGAGGTCCTAGAAGAAACCAAGCTTGCAACACCTTGATCTTAGACTTCTACCTTCCAGGATGGTGAGAAAATAACTTCTGTTGATTCAGTTCTCTACTCCGTGGTATTTTGTTACAGCAGCCTGACCTGACTAATACAATTGAGAAATCATTCCCTCAGGGGAGCTTCCCCCCACCCCCTCCTTCAGCATCATATGGCTTTTCCTCCATCACACTTGTCACAGTTTGAATAATTGTGTATTTGGATGACTATATGGCTATTGTCTGTACCCCCTCTTCCAGGGGGGCCGAGAAACACGGGCATTCAGATGCTCCAGTGTGTCCTCAGCAACTAACAGAGTGACTGCTGCTCATGCAGAGGGGTGTTCCATATCGTTGGGTGAAAGGCTGAAGAACTTGTTCAACGACATTATGCACGAGGAAATTGAGGCCCAGAAAAGTTAAATTTCCTGAATGTCACCAAGCAGCGAAGTGGCAGACTTGGGACTGGAACCAAGCCCCTCTACAGCTCTGGCTCTTAATTTTTTTAAAAGGTTTTATTTATTTGACATAGAGAAACACAGCTAGAGAGGGAACACAAGCAGGAGGAATGAGAGAAGGAGAAGCAGGCCTCCTGCTGAGCTGGCAGCCCGATGCAGGCTTGATCCTGGGTCTCCAGGATCATGACCTGAGCCTGAAGGCAGAGGCTTAACCAACTGAGCCACCCAGGCATCCCCAGCTCTGGCTCTTAAACACTAATGACCCTCCGTGTTTTGTTTTTGTTGCTTTCTAAAAAATTTTTTAAAAAATCTTAATCACCTGGCTGAGGTCAGCTTTGTGAGTTTCCTCCACTGTCTTCTTTTCCTCAGTCCTAAACTGTCCAATTTTGAAATGCATCTATTCACTCAACAGATACTTCTTGAGCACTTCTCACATGTCAGATTCTGTCTAGGAACTGGGACTATAGCAGTGACAAAAGAGACAAAAAAAAAAAAAGAACCTTCATGTGGAGCAGGACATCAAATAAGATCAATAAATTTCATGGTCTGTTAGAAGGTGATAAATGCAATGGAGCCCAAAGGGAATGAGGGATTGGGGTCGGGCTAGCGTTTAAAATCAGGAGGTTAGAGGGGCTCCTGGGCGGCGTGGTCAGTTAAGCATCTGACTCTTGATTTTGGCTCAGGTCATGATCTTAGGGTCCTGAGATTGAGCGTTGCACTGGGCTCTATGCTGGGCATGGAACCTGGTTAAGATTCTCTCTCTACTCCTCCCCCTACAGCCACCCCTCAAAAAACCAGGAAGTTAGAGAAGGCTTTTTTTCAGTAAAGAATGTTAGAGCCAAGACTTGAAGGGAGTGAGGGAGGGAGCCCTGGGGATATCTGAGGACAAGTGCCTTACAGAGGTAAAAGCAAGTTGTGTCGCAGAAACAGAAATAAGCCTGGCAAATGACCCATGTGGCTGGAGTAAAGTGAGTAAAGAAGTCACAATTAGGAGAGGGGCTCAGCCAGGTGCCAGGAGGCTGGTGGTATAGGACAGTTCTGGCCATGAGAAAACTTTGAGAAGGGAGTCTTAGGAAGGTTTTCACAGAGGAGCCACATGATAAGACTTTTAACAGAATTACTCAGGCTGTCATGTGAACACAGACTGAGGAGGAGAGGGCTGAAGGTAGAATCTGGGAGGCCAGTGAGGATTTACAAAAATACACATGAGAGATGATGGGGACTTGGTCCAAGATGGTGTCAGTGGAGGTAGAATTCTGAATTAGTTTTGAAGAAAAAGCCAGAGGACTTAGCAATAGGACAGACTGAATGGGGCGGAGGGGAGGAGAGCTCAAGATTTGAGAAGCTGGGGGCGCCTGGGTGGCTCAGTCGCTTAAAGCCTCTGCCTTTGGCTCAGGTCATGATCCCAGGGTCCTGGAATCGCGCCCTCTGCTCAGCAGGGAGCCTGCTTCCTCCTCTCTCTCTGCCTACTTGTGATCTCTCTCTCTCTGTGTCAAATAAATAAAACCTTAAAAAAAAAGAAAATTATTTAAAAAAAAAGATTTGAGAAGCTGAGAAGCTGGAAGGATGGAGATGCCGTTACAATGAACGTGGGTAGAGCACCATTCGGTGGGGGAAGGTCAGGAATTTTGTTCTGAACACGATGAGTTTGAACTTGCCTACCAGCCATTCAAGTTTTGATGCCAAATAGGTAGTTGTACATTCAAGCATGGAGGGCTGGGGAGAGGTCCAGGCGCTCATCAGCAAAAACAGAAGGCCTTTAAAGTCATGAACTAAATGAGATCACTTAAGATATTAAGTGAAAAGAGACAGAAGTCCAAGGAGTTAGTCCCAGGGGTCACTGCTGCGTTTAGAGGTCAGGGGAATGAGAAGAAACCAGCCAATGAGATGGAGAAATAAGAGCCAGGGATGCAGCAAGAAAACCAAGAGTGTGTGGTGCATGGGTGGCTCAGTCAGTTAAACATCCAACTCTTGATTTTGGTTCTGGTCACTATCGCAGGGTCCTAGGATCCAGCCCCCAGATGGGCTCCTCACAAGAGTCTGTGTGAGAGTCTGTCTCCTTCTGCCCCTCCCCTTGCTTACTCTCTCTTAAATAAATCTTAAAAAAAAAAATCAAGGTAAAGAAAAGCGAAAGTGTGCTGTCCCACAAGCGAAGTGAAGAGAGTGTTTTGTGGAGGAGAGGGTGGGAACTGTTTCAAAAGTTGCTGATGGAGCCAGCAGGTAAGGTGGCAACGGGTAAGAAACTGTGTGTGCTAGGAGAGGGTAGAGCCAGAAGCGGACTAGGGACACGAATACAGACACTCTTTAAAGGAGCTGTGATATTTAGAAAATGGGAGAGAGAGATGAGCTGGGAGCTGGAGGGTGAAGTAATCACATAAAGGTTTTCTTAGGAATAGATAGTATATTTATATACCTAGGGGAAAGATCTCATCCAGAAGAAATTGAGAATCAAAGGGGTTAGGTCGGTCTTGGCACTAAATCTCTTAGGCCAGACTTTTAAAAAAAGAATTTATATATGTATTTGAGAGAGTGAGTCGCGTGCGAGAGCAGGGGCAGAGGGAGGAGGAGGGGGAGAGGGAGAAGATCCCAGGGACTCCTCCCAGGACCCTGGGATCATGACCTGAGCTGAAGCTAGACGCTTAACCGACTGACCCACCCAGGCAAACCTCTTGGGCCAGACTCCGCTTCCTAATGGACGTTGCTTAAGCGATAAATGTCAGCCCTCCAGCCCTACTCGAGATCCAGTTTAGGGCAGTTTGAGTTTCTACTTCACTTGGGCCACAGGCACATCCGGTATTTACTACCTTCGATGAAAAAGCCCCTCAAATTGTATTTGGCCTCCGACTCTAACTTTGAGGGTTCCCGGGAATCGCCGGTCCTCAAGGCTCGAATGCGCCTGGGTTGTCAGGAGAACCCGCGCCCGGAGGGAGCCACGGTGGTTCCGCGCGCTTTCGAAGCCCCCAAAGTCAGCTGACCAGTTCTCCTCCAATCCCGTCTCGGAGGCGGAGCTCGACGACCGTCTCCGCAGCAACGCCGTTGCCAGTCCGCGCTCAGGGCAGGAGGCGCGCTCGGATGATGTCACGCACCCGCGGCGCTTGCGTGACGCCACCCGGCTCCGCGCGGGGGCCCGCGCACCCACGGGTGTGAAAGCAAGCAGCGCGTCCGAGACGGCGCATGTGAGCTCCGAGACGCCGCGCTGTGAGCTGGCAGCAGCTCCCCTCGTCTTACCCGGGAAGCCGGCGGAGGTGCTGCGCTTCCGTCTGGCACTCTCGGGGCCACGTTGAGGGCAGATACCCGAGAGAGTCCGACTATTTCCATCACTTCTCTTTGGGGCATTCTTCGATGAATCCATAATGCCACCTACTCATCTGAAAATGCTAAATGAATTCCCAAATTGCTGTTGCCAGCAAGTATCCTGAGCCGGACGCCTTGTTAAGATCAGCAAGCGAGTCTGTGGCTCAGGCTGTAAACTAAGAGTAACCAGACTCCACCGAGGGCCCCGGAAGTTCTCGGGGTCAGGATTTGAACTTTCAAGGACTTGGGAATTCTCTTGACTGCTTGTGCTTCTTTCAGGTTTCTAGCCAGGATCCAAACAGTCCACCTGGCTAAGTGGATGCCCTCCGGGTTCCCAAATTCCTGGCCTTCCCCGGGTGCTCGGGATACGGTGATGGTAACATACCTGGCATCAGTAAGAGCTCATTTCATTGATTAATTCAGGAAACACTGACCATCAGCTGTGTGTTGAGCACAGTTTAGATTATTACTGTTGGTTGAGAGAATGGAGTGTGATTCAGGATCTAGCATGTGGCTAGGAGTCAGGTTGGATTTTGAACTGTGGCGTCGCTGAGTGATCATGGGTGAGGTACAGATCCCCTTTGCACCATGATTTCAGGATTTCTAAAAATGGGCACAGTAGTGCCTCCCTCCTCCAGGTGACTGATAAAGAGTTAAACCTCTACAGTTTGGGAGGCCCTTTAGTTCTACTTTCTTGTGTTCCCATTCTCAGCCCCCGTCTATCTCAGGCTGTACGTGGAAGACACTGCCACTAGTGGAAAAAAACCTCCTGACTGGCACACAGGCTCAGAGGTCATCCCCAGATTCTCATCAAATTGTTTTAAAAACAGCTTTCACCCAGACTCTGCTTTCTGTGGTTCTGTATGCTGAGGGCAAGTTATATTTAAGCAGAGCCTTCTCACCTCATCCCTAAGAAAGCTCCTCTAAAACCACCTAAATCCAATCAATAAATCAATAAATCAATCCCTTTCTTCCAGTGCATGGTGACTTGAAGCTAAACACGTGCAGTGTGCTGGAGGGTGGCCTGGGAGACTGGGTCAGATCCTGGGTCCCTGTCTGGGGAGCGACGAGGCACCAGCAGGGTTGGGGAGCGAGTGTCTGGCTCCCTTGTCACCACAAAGCCTGTGGTTTCCAACCCTGTCTGCGTCCCCGTCCCACTAAACAACAGTGGGAAAGAAAACAGACTTGCACACAGGCGGACAGTGCCCCCCCACCCCAGACTGCACAGCCTTCAGAGGAAGTGGAGCACCAGATGTTCTGGGTTTCCTGTTCGATGCTTCCACAGCTGGTCGAGTCTGTGGTTGTGGTTTGTCTGTCTTGGGCTCATGTGAGAGACAAAAGCTGGGCTGACGGGAAACCTCCCCTCCCGGCCCCCCTTCCTCAGCTCTAACTGATCAGTCACACGGAAACCTGGCAGGTCAGACATTTCCTGAAACAGCTCGGATTCTCCCAGGAGGAGGCTGAATCCCCCTCTGCCTGAGAAGCAGCCCTTAGGCTGAGGGTCAGCCCTATGAGGACCTAGGGATGATGGCAACATCTCCAAATTTACTATTCATAGAGAGTTGCATCCTTGCTGAACAGAAGGAAAGCTGAGGCCAGGTGGCTACAATCTCTAATCTGGGGCCCGGCATAGAGCAGCCGCTCAGAACCACTCAACATGTGAGGGAATGAATGAGGAACAGGCAACTCCATGTCTGGGGGTTGGATCTAAAATCTCCTGCTGGCCCTCACTTTTCATAAGTGGCTTTGGATTCCAGCAGACCCGGGTCTGATGCTTTCCAGCGCTCCTGGTCCGCTGAGAGGAATTCAACCTCTCTGGGCCCTGGTTTCCTCATCTCTAAAATGGAGACAGTGATACCTATTTCACAGAGTCATGAAGCCCAGTGAGACACGTGGATTTGCTTGATAAGCAACTGTGCACATAGTAACTGCTCAATAAATCCCTTTTCTCTTCAAAATACAGCAGTTGACTGAAGGGGGCGCCAAACAAGATGAGAGACAACCAGCCAAAGCATCGATCTCAGCACCACTACTTGGTGGGTCCCTGGCGCAAGAGGGCTGGTACGGCGTGGGCGTCCATTGCTGGGGGGCTGCTGGCAGAGGAGCGGGGGCTCCCCTGGAGTCTCTGGCTCCGGGTAGCCAGTGTCTTCCTCTGGGTGTGGAGGAGGGTTAGGTCCTGAGGGCTGCAGGAGAGAATAGGTAGAGTGCTCCCTCACCCTTTCGCTCAGTAATGTTATTAATAGTTATGGCTGCTGTTCAGCCTGCCTTTGGACCTGTGAAACCGGAACCCTGCCCTGAGCCCCAGCTTTCAACACGGTGCCCTGGGCCCCCCTCCAGCAATAGCCCTCCCTGTGAGATGAGGCATTCCCAGCTAATTGTAGCATTAGGGCCTTTGCCTCTGAAGTCTGACCTGCTAGGTTTAAATGTTGGCTCTGACACTTACGAGCTGGCTCTTCAGCCTTGGGCAAGTTACTTTCCCTCTCTGTGCCTCTGTTTTCTCATTTATAAAACGGGTAAAATAATAACCGCATCATCGGGTAGCTGTGATGATGAAACGGGCTAATGTATGTCAGGCACTCAGAAGAGCCACTGGCATGGGGTAAGGGGGTCACTAAAGGTCAGCTGTGGAATGCCCAAATGCATGTCTTATAACATCTAGGGTCTGTGCCTAGTTCCATTTTGCAGATGAGAACACTGAGGCTTGGGGAGATGAAGTAAGTTTGACAAGTTCCCACGGTTCATAGGGAGTAAGGCTGAGGCTTTACTCCAGTTCTTTCTCATGTGTGAGGTTTTAAATGCCTCCCCCAGCTGTGCCTTTTTCTTTTCCTCAGAGCCCTCCCCCTTGCTCCCTCCTCCCCCTTGCTCCCTCCTCCCCAGGATGCTCAGCCCCTTCCTGCTTCCAGGACCTCACCCCTGCAGTCTCCAGCTGGATTTCAGCTCTTAGGGCAAGGTCTTGACTCCTGACTAATGTTTCTCTGCAGAAACTTATCTTGCAGAGTCACTTTTTATAAGCAATTGTTCCTAACCAAGGAGAGCGTGAGTTAATTCATGAGCAGGTCTCAAGTGTTTCTAGGACAATTTGTATTTTAACCTAAAGAAACGGCCCTTTGGGGAGAATTTCACAAAAAGCAGTCCGGCAGGGGAGACCTTTTGTTGTTTTAGGTGGGGAGCCGGTCCCTTGCTGCACCCTCAAATCCCCCCCCCCCAACTCTGGTGCTGGCTTCCTCTGATGGGCGAGCAGCATGGCGTGGCGTGGCTTCGCACACTTAGGATAATTATGGCCTGAGGAGCTTTGAAAATGTGGGTTTCCAGGCCCCACCTCTGAGTCCGTGATCTACAGATTGAGAAAAACTGGCATCATGGCAAGAGACACAAGACCTAGGTTCAAGTTCTTTACTTAGCCATGCAACCAATTAGGACAGTAAATCCTTCTCTGCGTCAATGCCCTCATCTTTAAAATTGGAAATAAGCCTGTTACTCGCCTCAAGGGGGTCACTGGTGAAAGTAAACTCTGTGCTCTGCCTTGGGATGTGAGAGGGGCGTGTTATTTGTGGGTGTCCAACCAAGCACCACAGAGATATTCAGACCCAGGCACAGACCTGGGCCCAAGCTCAAGGAAGTCCCCTAAATCTTTGGGGAGGTAGGGGCCCCTGAATATATCCCCATAAACACTCCTTTGGGTGAAGCTGCTGGCTGGAGGAGGAGGAAGCCATGTCTTCCTTCCACCTCTCGCCTGCGGGTTGCTCCCAGTGAACCACGTGGTCAAGTACACCAGAGTGCGCCCGAGCGAGAACCAGGCAGGGAGGATACGCTGGGCCAGTGCTGCAGGCAAGGCCAAGCCCTGGGTCTCGGGGTCACCTGAGCGCAGCCACACCGTCTGGAACACACAGCTCCCCAGTGGCTGGGAAAGTGAGCCTACAGAATGGGCTCCGGGCTTTTTACTGCCCTGGCCTGACATTCACACCACGGTGCTCTGTCTCCCTGGCCAGAACTACTCACTTGGCCCAGCTGGGACATGCAGGGGAGCACATGGTATCTTTAGTGAACGTTCTTGTTTGTGCCACGAGACACTCCCAAAACGGGATCTGGAAACCCTTGGTCCAGATTTTCAGCTTAGGCACAAAGACCCATGTCCCTTGAGAGAAAAGGCTGGAATTGAGTTGCTTTTGTTCCTACATTCTGAGAGGCTCAACTTTCCTGTCTGGTGGGGGGCAGCTTTATTTGTTTGAGAAGGTGGTTTTTGGGTTTCTTTTGTTTCTTTTGATTTTTGCTTTTTCTCATTCTTGTCTACCCTCAAAACATGGGAGGAAAAAGCCATCTGCCTCAGTCAGCCAGCAGTCTGGCCCAGGCCCCCTAGGATGGAGAGAAGCTATTCCCCAGCAGGCCAAGAAATACCCCAGGAGTTCCCAGGGTCCTGTGGGCACTGGAGAGGAGGCGACTGCCAAGAAGCGGTGTGTCTGGCCACCGACTCCATGGTCAGTCCGAGCACTCTGTGCAGAGCATAGACGAACGCAATACAAATATCTTTGAAAATGGAGAACACTGGACTGGGACCCAGCAATTTCGGGCAGCAGTTTTTTGGAGCACGTAGCTTGGGAATTTGCCTTAAGAAATTTTCATTCCTAGAGTGTTGGTGGATGAATGGCCCTTATTTGTTTAACCTCAAATCAAGCCACAGCCCCCATTGCTGAGCTGATTTGAAAGGGTTGTTTTAAAATAGCTGAACAAGCTGAAAATCATGGGCCTACGTTGCTGGAATGGCTTAGCAGAAAGCAGCGGGCTCAGAAAGTTTCTTAATTTTCCATTGTATGTGATGAGGAGGAGTGAGGAGAAGGGGAGAGGAGGAGAGCCCGGGGTCCCTCTCCTGGAAGGCTGCACAGTGGCTAGACTGTCTCTGCGGTGCGTTCAACCTTGACCTGGTCGATGTCTCCTTGGGGGTTTTGGGGTGGAAGGAAATCTGGAAGATTCCTTTCTGAGATCTCTGTTATTTGACCAGCCTCTACTTCCCTTCTTTTAGTAATAGAGTATCTCAGTCCTTAAGAAAATCCATTTCATTGGTTTGGTAAGGCTGACTCAATGGTGTGTTTAACGATGGCTCTGGAGGGCAGGCTGAAAATCCCCAGTCTGTAGCATCTGCGGGTTTCCATGGTGTAAATACTCTCACCATAGCCAATTTCAAGCTACAAACATCACTTCCCTGAATAGCCAGTCCTCCCAAAGCACATCACTGCTCCTGATTTTACCCCATCAAGGGATGGGCACATGACCATGAGATGCCTTATCAGCGTTCTCAAGGGTTATTAGGAGAGGTTGGTTCTTTCCCTTGGCATTGCTAAAGATATAGGGTGTTAGTCTGTGGCTGCCAGCAGACACCTTGCCACTTCTACAGAGAGAATTTCAAAGAGGAAAAGGACACTTCTGACGTCATTTGAACTCCTGAATCCAGCCATACCTGAAGCTGGTCTATTCTATTCCATTTGCACACATCAGTATTTCCTCTTCTCTGCCTAAGTAGTGTGACTTGAGTTCCTGCCACCTGCCAATAAAAATGCCATGAATAACCCAAATGGGCCATCCCTAGGAAGCCAGTAGAATAGGTCTGGTGTTTGTCTCTTATCTGTGGTGGTGATCTTCCCTGTGCCACGTCCATCAAGACTCAGTGAATTGTATACTTTAAGTGGGTGGAGCTTACTGTAAGTAAATCACTTCTAAAGATGTTAAAAATACAGATTGGGGTATATATGGGAGTGGGTGGGAGTGGCTTTTTCCACATTTAATTCTGCCAGGCAAAGATTTGGGCAGGAAAAAATGAAAGGCGGACTGTTCTACCACCCACATCAACTGTTTCTTACTCTCACCTGTATCATGATTTATATCCACTGGCCCACTTACCACCTGGGACTTCTTGGAGAAGGAGAGGAAGGAAGGAGGGAAGCAGAGAAGGAAATGCCTCTCTCGGAAGTGGGAGAAGCAGAGGTCTTCCAGGCTGAGGTTCGATGTTATCTTCTCTCACAAGTCCTGGAAACCAGCCAGAGTTACCATTATCCTTCTATACCACAAATGCAGCCCAGCAGAGCTCTTTGCAAGGTGCTCCTTTGAGAAGGAGTCGAAACAACCCGATACAAACCCATTCTCCCTTTCTGTCTGTGAAGTTTGGCAGAGGGTGGGCTCCAGACAGCAAGGAAGGGGAGAGCCTACATCAGGCCTAGTACCAAGAGCTAGCCTTCAGTCCTGGCTTAGGGCCCCGACTCCTGCCCTCTTTCCCCCAGTTGCTTAGGGGCACCTGGGACAACATGTCATCTGCTACACAAACAGAGTTGAGAAATAGTATGGTCACAGCAGCTACTGTGATTTCTATGAGACCATTTGGCTTCCCACCTGTGCCTGGCTCTGCAGGGACGAGCTGATTTAATTTTCACAAACCTAGAGGTAAGTTCCCTAGTAATTGCCATTATACAGATGAAAAAGCTGATGCTCAGAGAGGTCTAGCAATTTGCCTGGGGTCACACGGTGAAGAAGAGGCATTGCTGGGTCTCAATTCAGGTCTTTCTGGCCCCAAACCTGGCTGCCATGACCACAGAATGCAAAGCACTGAATTCATAATTATCAGCCCCAAGCAAGGGTGAGGCCTCCCTGGCAAGATGAATTCCAGTGCCTGCCGCTGGAGTGAGAGTCCTAGCACCATCTCTCGGGTGGAGGTTTCCTAGCCCGTGCATTGATCTCCACTAGCACTGCCCCTTCCACAAAGGTCCTGGGAGATTACTGCGGGGCAGAGTGGAGCCACCCAGCTGCCATGGATCCGGAATCAGCCTGGGGCTGGCTCATGACTCTGCAGGAGTGGCCGGGCACTCATACCTTCCCTGGCCTGGGGTTTATTCCAAATGTGAAAGAAGCCCTATTCAGTCCAGCCTGCCCTGGATAGACTGGGCTCCCGTCGCCGCCGCCGCCGCGCATGCGCGCTGCCCAGTGAAAGAGAGAGGAAGGGAAGAGATCCACAGCCATTGGCTCCCCCGCAGGAGGGACACAGGTGTGGCTCCTTGGGCCCAGTTCACTCCAGGCACTCGGGCTCTGGCCTCCTGAAGCTCCCATTGGAGCCCGCCCCCCTGCCACTTCCCCACCGTTCCTTGTCTGCTGAGACACTGCTCCAAGGAAAGAACCCTCTTTGGCTGAAATTTTAGCCGATGCTGGCTTGGTCTGGTTGGGTGGTATGGGTGGATGGAATGGGGTTGGGGGGACATGATGACCTGCGTGTATGTTGGGGGGAAGGGTCATAGGACGAGGCTCAGGTGTGGAGGGAAAGGATGAGAGGGGAAAAGGAGAAGGGGGTGGGTGTGAAGTGGCAGGGTGGTCCAGTGGGTGGGATGTGGACCACCAGAGCAGGGGAGGTCTGTGCACTTAGTGGGAAAGATGGAGGCTGGAAAGCAGGGGGAAGCAGATTCCCGCCAGGGCTGGAGAGAGGAAAAACACCAGAGGAATTAGAGCAAAGAGAGCAGAGCAGAGTTATAAAAACTGTTGTAAAACATAGCTATAAAATGATTATAAAACATGACTGACCGACTGGGCTAGGGAGTAGGGCGCAGAGGTCCCAGGATGGAGAGGGCGGAGCTGCCCCACTTTGGGGATGAGTGTCTGCTTTGGGTGGCTTCATACCACTGTCTGGGCATGTCTGTGACCCGCAGGAAGCCAGGCAGGGGCACCACCTGCCAGTTTGGCCTTTGATGTGTGTGGGGGCGCAGAGGGCAGCTGAAGGTCGCTCAGCCTCAGGGGCCCCAGGAGCTGACCTGGTAGCTAGAAGTCCGATGTGAGCTGATCACCATGACCTTGAAACTCTTCCATTCACCAAGCGTTGAGGATCTGTGTGACCAGCGCTAGGTACACTCAGTGTTAGCGCAGGTCACTTAATTTGCCCAACCCTCCGGTGAAGGAGGCACTGTGCTGTAGATGGGGAAACTGAGGCTCAGAGTCCAGGCTCAGACGAGGTAACAAGCAGTGGGCCTGGGTCATGCCTTATCGGCCGATGTCCGTGAGCACAGGCAGGGGCTGCAGCTGCTGGGCGTCCTCACACTTGACCCTCGGCGGGGGCTACCTCCCAGGGAGGGTGGCTGAGCAGGAGTGCCCCGTGTGGGGGCCGGGAGGGCACGGCGGTCCCCCCTGCAGGAGCCTGAGCTGTGCGCGTGAGCGCGGGCGGGGTGGGAGCGCGAGAGCGGCGGCGGGCGGGCAGCGCGCATGCGCGGCGGCGGCGACGGGAGCCCCGTCTGTCTGTCGTCTGGCGGAGGCCGGAAGTCGCTCGCCCTGCCGGAGGCCGGCTGCGGTCCCTGGGTCGGGACAGGATGCTGTGGTCTCCACAGAAAAGCGGGAACCCGGGAGGGAGCGGAGGCTCAGGTGTGCGGGGGGTGCGGGGGGCAGGTGCGACGGCCTGGAGGCTGGAGGAGGGGCTGGGATGGGGGGACGGGAATGGGGCGGTGGGAGGCGGTGGGGGGATGGGCGAGAGACGCCCTGAGATGCTGAGTGCAGGGACCTGTGCCCACCAGGAGCCCAGCCCAGAGCCCCGGCACCCTGGGGTCCTGCCTTCCTCGGAGCCAGGACTTACCATTCGATTCAGTTCTCTCCACCCTTTGCAGCACCCTGTCCGCTGTGGCCAGGGCTGAACTCGGACCCCATCACGGCGAGGTGGGGAGAAGGTCCCAGTGAAACTTCATTCCCTTTTCCTCTTAATACCATTCGTTCGGGTTAAAGATGGGGGCTTTGGTGTGACACCCATGTGGGTCCCAGGTCACTGTGTTGTTTCACACTGTAATCCTCCATCTGGAAATTTAGGAATTTGACGCCATCTGGAAATTTAAGTACCTTAAAAAGACAAAAGATCTTTCCATGTGAAGATGTTCAGGGTGGTGTTATTTTATTTATAATAATGAAGAATTGAAAATTCCGGCATATGCTAATATGGGAGAACAGGCATTTGAATAGTGTACTATACACACATAGAGGGCAGACAGACATTTTAGAAGAGGGTATAACTTGGTGGTCACACGGAAGTTTCATAATAACAAAACAATTATAACTGTGTTGAACCTGTAACATCCCCACACCTAAAATGTCTGGATAGGAGGGACCCCAAATGTTAATGGTTAGCAGTCTTTTGGGTCAATTCTGATTTCTCCCTTTCACTTTCTTTTTCGCCCTTTCACTTTCTATAACAAGCATGAATACTGACACCAAGATTAATTGTACCTTAATAATCTGATTTTTTTTTTTTTTGAGATTTGTATTTATTTTAGAGAAAGAGAGAGCATGCGCGCAGGGAGGCGTAGCAAGGAGAATCTCGGCACTCGGTGAGGAGCCCAACTGGAGGCTCGATCCCACGACTCCGAGATCATGACCTGAGCTGAAAGCAGGAGTCAGACGCTCAACTGACTGAGCCATCCAGGCGCCCATAAGAATCTGTTTTCTTCTCTCGAAAGTCATGTGTATTTTTGGTAAGACAATCCAATAAGGAAATGAAGAAAATAAACATGGTAATATTTCGTGTATTTCCTTCCAGTCCTTTCTCCATGCATATTTCCACATCTATAAATAGATACTTGGTGGACTAGGGAAGAAAAATCCTGAGGAATTTTGGAGGCGTTCTCTCTGGGCTCAGAGGTCCCAGCTGCCTGGAAGTGTCCTGCGGCTGTGGGAAGTTAGGCCACGGGCCCTGGCTCGTGGGCCAAGAGCTGCTCCCTGCTCAGCATCTTGGGCTGGGGGAGACCGCCACTTTCGAACTGGGAGCCGTCCGTTGGGATCCAGCTTCTTGACCACTGCCCGAAGGCCCAACTCCTGCCCCAGACCTGGTCCTGCTTTCTCCAATGCCTTCTAAGGGACGGCAAAGAAATTGCTCTGCTAATGAATCCTGACCTTTCCAAAGTTTGAAGTCTCCAACCAGGGGGAGACTTGCCATTTTCAAGTGGTTTGGGCAGTTGTTGGCCATGGATGGTGGTAGTGGTGGGGTTTCTACCTCGGTTCCATGGGTTGGGCAGTCAACAGCAGATTTGGCCCTGGAGGTTTGGTGGGGTCAGAGCCCGCTTGCCCCGGCTTACCCTGCTCAGGTGGGCCGCTTGCTCCAGGGTTCTACCAATGCCCCTGCCATCCTGGCGCTCTGGGAATCTGCTCGCAGGATGCAGGTGGCCCCACAGAGCTGTGGACCCCTTTACCCCATGAGTGGGGCAGCCTAACCACCCCGCGCCCCACCTCCCAGGGCTGGGATAGTCTCTTGGCCCTTGATCTCAGGGAGGGTGCTGCCTTTCCTCTTCCTTGGAAATGCCCTGCACCCAGAGGAGATGAGGAAGTATATTCTCAGCACAGAACCCCCTCCCCATCTCCTCCCTCTCCCCACACCCCATCCTGTGGCCATATCTGCCCTCATGAATAAGACCGTGCGATTCAGAGCTTCTCCATTCCCCCCACACCCCTCCTCCATCTCCTGCCCCCCCCTCCCAGCCTCTCAGCGGCTTTCTGATAACCACAGCTGTGTTTCTGTCTTGGTCAGAGATGAACATGAACAAGAGTCATTGGGTTCTGCCCTGAGCTGACTTTCCTTTGCAGCCGCCTGTTTCCACTTAGAGGGCAAAGCAGGTCAGTCTGGCCAGGCCCTGCTTGCTGGGGCAGGACGAGGACAGGCTGGGGACACGGGGCTTGGGACCAGGGCAGGAGTGGGACGGTGGGACAGGGGCACCTAGCGACTGCCATCCACACTGCCCTCCAGAGCCCAGCGCAACAGGAGGCCCTTGGAGGGTTTTTGCAGACTAGATGCTCCTCCCGAGTCCCAGGGGATGCGGCTGGAATACGGTCAAGATTTTCTTTTTCAGCGCCGGGCAGAAATTGTTTAGGGTCATTCTCTAAAAGCTTAAATATACCAGAAAAGCTGCTAGTCACCCACGGGGTATAGAATCCGTGCTTTGTTTTCAAGAGAAGTCTCTGTCACCCTGTTGCCAACCCGCTACCCAGCTCAGACTTGGGAGTGTCGTCCTAATATCGGCAGCCTTCTGCCCTACTGGGGAGAGCAGGATGCTCTGAAGACGTGGCCTTATATCTAGGCCTGGGGTGTTGGAATTTAAACGTACTTCTTGGCAGGCCTGAAACACCCTCTGTGCTGGGTCTGGGTCCTTCCGATTTTAGGGACAGGAAGTTCACTCAGGCTTTCCGCAGAGACTGAGGGGCCACTGAAAGGGTAACTGTGGAGCTGAAGCTGGGAGGGGCCTCAACTAGGCCACCCCAACCAGGGCGCCCTGCTGTTCCTGTAAGCCCAGCATCCCCTCCATGCTGATGGAAGCCTCACTGTATGGGGTGAGGGAATGGTCCACCGCCGCTGAGACCCGCCCTCCTCCAGAGCCTGCCAATCAGGGTACCCACTCACACCTCTGGCTGCAGCGATTGGCTTAGGAATATGCAGTTGACCCAAACTGGTCAATGAGAACCCTTCCAGACGCTTTTCTGCTGGCCAGTGGCTCTCTTCCCTGGGGGCTGCTGAGTCAGGAGGATGGCAAACTAGGAATTTCAGATGCCCCTCGTGATGGGCTTCTAGAGAAATCTTAATCTTAGAGAAAGATGGAGACCTGATGACATCATTTGAGCTCCTAGATCATGATGTACCTGAAGCTGAACTGTGAAGTTTTCAGATAAAGCTAATAGGTGTCGCCTCTCCCCAAGCTGGTATGAATTGTGTTTCTGGCACTATTCGAGCCCACAGTTACTGCTGCTGTGCCACCCTGCTGGATGTGGCGATTTCTTTTGAAAAGCTAGGCCTGGAGGCACCTGGCTGGCTCAGTTGGTAGAGCGTGAGACTCTTGATCTGGGGGTCGTGAGTTCCAAGTCCCACGAGGGGCGTAGAGATTACTTAAAAACAGAAGCTACAGCCTGGTGTACAGACTCTTGATCCAGGTTCCTTCTGCATCCTGTGCCCTCCCCCCAGTCCCCACAACACACTCCCACACACGAGCTGCTCCTGGCTGACTTAAGTGTGATAGGCAGAATAATGGCCCTCTGAAGGTGTCCACACCCCAGTCCCCAGAACCTGTGATTATGTGACCTCGCACGGTGACAAGGACTTTGCAGATGTGATTGGAGTTAAGAATCTTGAGATGGGGAGACTGTTTTGGATTATCTTGGGCCCCATGTAATCTCAATGGTCCTTATCAGGGGGAAGCCAGAGCGAGGGTCAGAGTCAGAGACTGAAATGTGACAACAGGAACAAACTGGAGTGCACTGGGGAAGGGGCCAGAGCCTTGGAATGTGGGCAAGGGGCCTCTAGAAGCTGGAAAAGCAAGGCAACAGGCTTTCCCCTCATTGTTCCCTCAAACCCTGGTCCTAGCCCGCTGTGTTAGTCTACCTGGCCTGCAGTACCAAAGACACCACACTCTAGGTGGTTTAAACAATGGAAATTTATTTTCTTACTGTTCTAGAGGCCATAAATTCAAGATCGAGGTGCCAGAAAATTTGGTTTTGGGGGAGGGCTCTCTTCCGGGCTAGTAGAGAACTGGCCTCTCTCTGCGACCTCACACGATCTTTTCTCTAGTGTCTCTCCCACTTCTTATAAGGACCCTCGTTGCACCAGATTAGGTCCCCACCCTGATGACCTCTTTTCACCTTAATTACCTCCTTAAAGGCCCTGCCTTCAAATATAGTCATACCAGGGGTTAGGGTTTTAACACAGGAATTTGGGAGGAGGGCCGTAAAATCAGCCCATGACACTCAGTGAGACTGATTCTAGACTTTTGACTTCTAGAGTGATTTATCTATCTATCTATTATCTATAAACCTGTGTTGTTTTAAGCCACGAAGTTTGTGTTAATTGGTTACAGCAGGCCACAGGACCTTTGTACACCCAGCCAGCAACGCTCTGACTTCCACACATTGTACCTTCCCCCTGGCATTCTTAGCTGAGTAGCTCCTGCCAAGCCTTCAAGATTCAGCACAGGTGTCCACGAAGTTTCTCTTGGCTCCATAAAACCTTCTGTTTATACATCTGTCTGCCTCCCCCCTGCCCCCCGCCAGGCCCTAAACACCTGGCTCTCATTCCTCCAACAACAGGTGTATATTAAGCCCTCGCTGTGGGCTCTGCAAAACTCAATGCTCTTGACCTCTGGAGCAGTTGTTCCCATCAGGGAGCGGGACGTGGGGACAGAGCGCGGGATCGCCACCTCTCTCCCCCGTGTATCCCCACCACCTGGCAGCTTGCTGGACCCCATAGCTGTTAAATTGATCCCAGACTCAGTGGTATGAGGAATGGGTGCTAGCCTGAAAGAGGCCCAGCGTCCCAGGCCCCACCCACACACAAATCCCTGGGGCTGCCATTCTGGAAAAATTCAGACTTGGAGTCTCGAGGCTGGCTAACCAGTCAGGGTGTGCTTGGCTGGCTCTGAGCTCCCTGGGACCTCTCACACTTGCTGAGTTTTCTCATTGCTCAGCCAGCATCCAAGGCCTGGCCAAGAAGCCATCTGTCACCGCGTTATCTTCCTTTGAAGGCTTTCTGTTGAAACCTTGTTCTGGAAGATTCTGAATGCTGGGGCATGATGTCTGGAGGCCACACCAGACGGAGAGAAGGGTGTTCACTGGTTCGCAACAAATCCCCAAGCACACCTGTGGTTCAGTCGCTGCTCATCTCAGCCCTGCTTAGGTGACTGGTGCAGGGCTGAAGTTATCTAGGCGTTAAGATCCTCCCAGGGCAAGCCTTTGTCCTGAGCCTCTGATCTTCAGCTCCCTGATTCATGAAACAGAGATAGTTAAACCCATCATTCAGAGCTGCGGGGGGGATGAAATGTGAGTTCTCCGGAATGCTGGAGCAGGCTTGTACTGGCTCATGAAAGGCAAATGTTTGATTTTCAGGGATTTTGTGAACCAGTTGTTAAATATAGCTATCATTAATAACTCAGTTCTACAAACGTACAATTAAGTGGAGTATAATAAAAACAAAGCTAATGGATACTCAAAATGCATCACTTCCTGATTATTTGACTATTGTCTCTCAAGGATATTTATGTCTACTGGGAATAAAATCTAACAGTGGCTTCTACAGAGAAGCTTCTTCTCATCCCCGTGGGCAGGGACACGGCATCAGCAGGTTGGAGCCAGCCCCGGGGCAAGCATTCCCAGCATGGAAACAGACCAATGCTTGCTCTCAGGACGTGCTTTACTGTGTTGCTGATTGTTTAGATTTAAGACAGTGATGGAGAAGGGTAATAATACAGGTTAAACCTGAAAGTGAGTTGTGTCTCTGGTCCTTCCACAGAAAAAAATCAAGGAAAACCTCTTCCAGTATTCAAGTGCCATTATTCAATTCCACCAGAAAGTGAAGTTCTGATAAATGTCTCCATTGTCTCACTTTTCCTAGTCTTTCATTGAAATGGAAGCATCGCTTAAGTGTCAGGTCAGAATTCCACTCACTCTTCAATCGCACGAACTACTACTTTTGCTGAGCTGGATAGTAATCAAGCATTTGTTTTGTAGTAAGGTTTATTTATTTATTACTATTTTTTTTAAAGTAGGCTCTATACGCAGCCGGGCTCGAACTCACGATCCTGAGACTGAGACCTGAGCTGAGACCAGGAGTCAGGTGCTTAACTGAGCCCCCCAGGGGCCCCGATTTGTAGTAAGATTTATAATGAACTTAGGAACGTATATTTCTGGGGTCACTGCTCGCCCACCCCCAGAGAACTGGTGGTTAGATATTCAGCAGCACGCCATGGAGCGTGAGTCTGGATGTGGCGTCCTTCTTGCAGGGAGAAGCTTCTGTGGGCTCAGCCCAGCCAACAGCCCCCAAGCTGGAGCTCTGTGTGTCTAAGCCGAGGTGGGCACCGATTCTTGCAATCCACCTTCCCTGCCCACCAAGATGCCCTGGGTGGGCCTCCCTGGGGCTCCATGACACACACAGAGGCTGTGTCTTGGGCACAGGTGAGCATCTGAGAACCCAGGATGGGAACCTCCTGGTTGGGGCAGGTCCAAGGCCTACCCAGTTTGGGAGATGGCCCGGAAGCCCCAGATTCACCTGGACAGAGAGTTTTGGAGTAGGAGAGTGTGAGTGTGGGTGGTCCTGGGGGTAGGGTGGGGGTGAGGGGGCCTTGAAGGGCACACTCAGAGTTAGTCTAGTCTAGCTGGCAAAATATTGGGCCCCAGGTCATTTGCACTGAGTTGGTCACTCAGACAGAGTTAAAAAAAAATAGCTTGTGTAGGGGTGCCTGGGGGCTCAGTTGGTTAAGCATCTGCCTTTGGCTCAGGTCATGGTCTCAGGGGCCTGGGCTGGAGCCCTGAGTCAGGGAGGTCTGCTTCTCCCTCTCTCTGCCCCTTCCCCTGCTGGTGCTCTTTCTCAAATAAATAAATGAAATCTTAAACAAAACAAAACAAAAATGTATCCTGTAATCCAGCTCACTCACTTTTCTTTCTCTTGGAGAGAAAGTGTGCTGAGGCAGAAGGACAGGCTCCAGCAGCTGGAGAGCATGGCTGGAATTGGGGGTGGGGTGGTGACAGTGTGGCTGGATGGGGAAGCTGTGGCACAGAGACCCCCGGATAGTAAACTCTACGCCTGGCTTGCACGTTGCTTCTTTACTAGTAAAGCTCAGAAGCAGGTGTTTGTGGAGTGAAAACCATCAGGAGACAGGAAGCTCACACCTGAGCTTCTGGAAGAAAGGAAGGAAAGGTTCTCGAACGTCTGAGAAGCTTCACAAGCTCCATTCTTGGAAGACAGGCCACGTGGGAATTTCAAAGTCTGCAAGGTTGCCCACCCACTGGGCCAGAGCTAAAAGGACAATATCCTCAGCAAGACAGAGCTGGGGGTGGTTGGTTCGGGGGTGGGGGTCCTTTCAGAAGCCCGTGCCCCTCCTGCCTGGCAGGCCTGACATATGGGTGCTAGCAAGGTCCGCAGGGCGGCCGAGGGAAACCCCTCACTGTTTCGCACAGCCCCCCAGTGGAGCCAGAAGTAGCAAGTAGAATAGGACTCCGGTTACACTTCAAGTTCATACAAACTACAAATCACATTTTCATCTAAGTATGTCCCTTCCAAGCTTTGGCAACATTGTCTGATCCCTCCCCTGCCTGCCTGAAAAGGTCCCTAGCCAGCACCCTGTCCCCCAGCCCTCCCCTCTTGTGGGCCGGCTGCTGAACGAGGTGGGCTGGGCCAGCCCCGAAGCAGGGAGCCAGGGTTGGGCCCAGATGCAAGGAGGAGCCCAGGAGCTGGAAGACACAGAGAAGCAAGGGCGTCAGGGCAGGGCTGGACCTCAGCCAGGATTGGGTCTCAGACTCCTTAATTCTCACCTGCTGATGGGCGTGTGGCACCTAGCTTCTCGGAGCCCTGGTCGTTCTGTCTTTCAGATGGGGAGAATAATACTGCACACAGGGGACCGTGATGGTTGCAGGGGAGTGAGGGCACAGTCCCTGGCAGTGCCTGGCCTATCGCGAGTGCTCGATAACTGGGAGGCGTGATCATACACTTACCTGTTGCTCTATATATCATATCACGTCATTATCAATCATTATCAGGCACCATAATATACTACTATCATTCCAGATTGGACTTTCTTCTTGTTTACTGTTACATGACTGGCATCTGGAATGATGCCCGAATGTGCGAGGTGCTCAGTAACTGTGCAGGAGGACTATATCATAGGAATGAGAGCTTTGCCTCCGGGTGGCCAGAAAGGGGCCAGGCACCCAGCATCCCACCTGGCTGTGCCACCCAGCATTGCCCAAATAATGAACAAACTAGACACACGGGAACGCAGAAAACCCGGGCTGAGATGTGCGGCTCTGTTTCCGCCGCATTCTGGGAAATCAGACCTTTCTGACGTGGGACAGGAGGTGGGGGGCCTCCCGGTGCGTCTGGAG
Organism: Spilogale gracilis; assembly: GCA_004023965.1. Lineage (NCBI taxonomy): Eukaryota > Metazoa > Chordata > Mammalia > Carnivora > Mephitidae > Spilogale > Spilogale gracilis. The sequence continues at coordinate 106,224 of PITA01001702.1, read as the reverse complement.
AGGCCTGGCTCACCATGGCCCTGTGGGAACGGAGGACGCCCCTCCTGGCAGATGGAGAGGAACCTGGGAAAGCAAATGCAGGACAGACAGCCACAGGCCGTCTGCCCTGGCCCTCTCTGGGACCTCACCTCCGCAGCACCCCGCATGATGCAGCAGCTCCCAGCTCAGGCCCGCGCTGAGTCCTGGGCTCCCGGTTATTTGGGCAAAGGCACTTGTGAATTCTTGAAGCCCTGAGACACCCCACAAACTCCAAACTTGGCACGTCTGAAACTGAGCTCCTGACCTCCCCCCTTGGAACCTGCCTCTCCCTGGGTCTCTGCCTCTGAGAGGGGCCCCTCAATTTTCTTGGATCTCTTGCCAGAAACCAGGACTTCTCTTGACCCTGGCTTGCACATCACCTCTCTTTACATCTGAGCTAGCACCAAGCCTTCTGAGCTCTGCTTCCCAAAAATCTCCTAATTCTTTCCCTGCCACCAGCCTTGGCCGGTCGCACCTTGCCCTCCATGCAGCAACCCCTGAGTGTGAGCCCCTGTCCTGTCCCAACCCTCCCCCCTGCTTTGCCTTGTACCCTACTTCCCACTCAACCTCCTCCAGGAACACCTAAAAATATTCAAGTCAATCACAGACACATGACACCTCACTCCTGAATATTTCAACAAGTGGCTTCTAAGATCAATGATACTATCCAGCACCACCAAAATTCCATTTTCTTTTCTTCTTCTTTTAAAAGATTTTATTTATTTATTTCAGTGAGAGCCGGACCACAAGCAGGGGGAACAGCAGAGGCAGAGGAAGAAGCCAACTTCCCACTGAGCAGGGAGCTCAACTCAGGGCTCCATCCCAGGACCCTGCGATCATAACCTGAACAGAAGGCAGACACTTAACCAACTGAGCCACCCATGTGCCCCCAAATTCCATTTCCATACTCAGGAATTTAACTTCAATGTGGGAAGGGTATATAAGGTTCAATGCAGGATTTAAGTCTTTTTTTTTTTTTTAAAGATTTTATTTATTTATTTGACCAGAGAGAAACACAGCTAGAGAGGGAACACAAGCAGGGGGAGTGAGAGAGGGAGAAGCAGGCTTCCCGCCGAGCAGGGAGCCCGATGTGGGGCTCGATCCCGGGTCTCCAGGATCATGACCTGAGCCGAAGGCAGTCGCCCAACCAACTGAGCCACCCAGGCGCCCCAGGATTTAATTCTGAAATTAGCTGTTGTCCTGATTTTGCTTTGATCCAGGACCCAACCAAGAGTTGCATCCAGTGTCTCGTCATGGGTTGCTGTCGTCCCTGTCACCCCCCAGGTGGCACCCGAGCTTGCCCACCAAGGCCCTTATCCTGCCTCACTGAGCAACCTCTGCAAAGGTCTGCTTTGCCTCCTGGGTGCGCCACTGAACCTGGCTCGGGTCTGGCGGTGTCCCCCCACTCCCCACCGCCCTCCGGCTCCCTGCTCTGACTGCCTGAGTTCTCCTGAGTTTCTGGCGTGTGGACAGCACCAAGTCAATGCTTTCTGGAGCTGAATCGAGGAGATGGCACACATTCTGGGTGCTGGCGACTCTCCTGTCCCTTCGCTGGGAAACCCACCTCTTGTAAATGAGGCACAGCTGAGGGCGCCTGGGTGGCTCAGTCGGGTAAGTATCTGCCTTTGGCTCAGGGCGGGGAGTCTGCTTCCCCCTCTCTTCTGCACTTGTGCCCTCTCTCACTATCTCTCACGCTATCTGACTTGCTCTCTCTCAAATGAATAAATAAAATCTTTTAAAAAGGGGGGGCACTGCTGAGGAAACTCTTTGAACTCAGACTCTCCCTTCGTCGGTCCTTGTCTCGCACAGAGGGAGGCGAAAGGGGACACCAGGGCAGGAATGTGGGGAGAAGGGCCAACTGGAACATCTTTCTGGCTCTTTCTAGTCCATCGCCTTGGCCACGCAGCCATGATTGCAGGTTTTCTGACTCTTTCTGAGGGTCATTCATCGGTACCCCAGGGCCATGAACACTCAGGAGGCCTGAGAGTTCCTGGGAAGCCAGGATGCATGGCGAGGACACAGAAAATGTGTCCTGGACGAGAGGCTCACGGGGTCACTCACTCTCCAAGGCCCTCAATCTGGCAGGGAGAGTGACAGGCCGGCTAGCATAACAATGGCCCGGACTGGGTCTTTGGAGGGGCAGGAAGACCTTAATGGCCCCGCTAGACGGAGAGGTCATTCGGAGTCACCAGTATTTATTGACACAGCCATGACTGGTCCTGGGACAGCTGTGAATCAGAGGAACGGCCGGGAATAGCACTCAAAGGCCAGACTCACCCTGTCTGACCAGCGGCTGGCCACGTCCCTCCCTCACCCCTGCCCCCAGCAGCAGGGCACCCCTGCCCGCTTGCTGGGGCCCGACCTGCCCAGACTCGGGCACTGCCCATGAGGGCTGGACACAGCAGGGTGCTTGCTTCTATAGCCTCCTGCCCCCTGCCATGATGACCTTCCTTCCTTCACTTGCTCAATACATCCTGTGGGGCACCTACTGTATGCAAGTCAGGGCTCTAAGCCCTGAATTTGGTCATCCAGTCTACGTTTTTTTGAGCACCTACTGTATGCCAGGCATGATCTGGATACTGGCTTCTAGTTTTGGGTGCACCTACTATGTGTGTGTTAGGTGTGGGACCAGAATGCTTGCCCAGGCACTTCGAGGCAGTAAAGCCCAGATCCAGGCCCTGCCCTCACGTCCTCTGGGTCCTGATAGTGCTGCTGCCTGGGGCTGGGGGACGCACTTTTCCCTCTGCCCAGCGGGAATCTGCGAGCCCTGATGGGGGTGGGCAGCCCCTCAAGGGGGCGGCGGGAGTGGGTGGCCCAGCTCCAGCCCGGAGCAGGCATGGAGCCCTGGCCTCTCACAGGGCCGAGCAGCCAGGCTGGCTGCGGCTCTCACCAGAGTGGCCCCGTTGCTGGGAGACACCGTGCAAAACAGTGCTGGCTGTTCTGCAAACCTGGCGTCACCCCCAGCCCCGAGGCTCCTGCAAGGAGCCCAGGCCCCTAATTAGAACCTGCCGGCTTGGCCCTCGCCCTGCCCAGGCCTGAGCTGACTTCAGTGGCCGTAAAACTTGCAACCTCTTTCCTGTGCGCTCTCTCGGGATACAGCCCGCAGGAGCGAGTCACTTCCCCTGGCTGAGGAAGGAGCAGGTGCAGCTGTGGCCTCTGGCCTCCCGGACTGTGGGGGCTGTGGCCCCCGGGGGAGGGCTGGCACGCTGGTCCATGCCTCTCAGGACCTGGCGTTCATGGGCACTGGGAAGGAACCACTGAACAAGTGAGCACCCCCCCCCACCAAGCCCCAACAGAGGCCTCTCTGTAGCATCTTCACGGTCCCAGCCTGCTCCAGCCCACACCGCCTGCCCCCCTCTGCCGCCTCCCCCCACTGTCCTTCGAGGATTGGCCCCGGGGCACTTCCCCAAGCTGTTCTGCTTCCATGGCCTCTCTGCGGTCAGACTGTATTGCCCTGAACTCCTCTAGAGTAGGAGACCAACTCTCATCTGTCTCTGCATCTCAGCACCTACCTCTTGGGTCCTGGTTCCGGCAGGAAGAAGCCAGCCGACCCTCTCTCCCAGGGCTCAGACCTGCCGGGGCCCACTTTCTCCTGCCGTCCTCCAGACCCCCAGAGGCTGGAGCTGCGTGGGCCATCCATGTCTCCAGCCAGGTGGATCAGACTGGTTCCAACTCAGAGGCAACTTCTGTCCGAGCCCAGGCCGAGGTTTCTACTTGGAGGAGGTCCCCATGGTTAGGCAGGCGGAGGACCCAATTCGGAATTTCTGACTAATCCCAGCTGCCCGACCTCTGTCCCCGAGTGCAAGGGAGCAGCTGGCACCACCCTTCCTCCCCCAGGCTCTCCTGGGCCCTGCCCGTGTAAGGGGTGGCCAGCAGCGGGCCTGGGCTTGGCACCCGGAGGTCTTTTGCTTCGCCTTTTTGCACCTCACAGCCCATGTCAGTTTGCAGAAGGCCATGCTCCCGGCCTTCCAGAGCTGTGTGCAGTGGTTTCCGGCAGGGCCAAGCCTGGCTGCAGGTTTTCTGGAAAGATGGCTGCTCTTTTCTGAACTCTAAGGGGTGTCTGTCCACACCGGTGGGATCCCCTGGTGGGAGGCCAGAGGGAAGGGTTGTCAGCCAGGACGGGGACTGCAGAGGGCTCCTCCGACTGCCCGGGCCTCCAGGGGCCAGATGGGCCGAGCTGCCAGGCCGGCTGGCGAAACAGCTCTGCTTTCTGGAAGCCGGTAAGCAGACAAGGCTGGCGCTCCCGGGAGGCTTTCTAATCAGAGTGACCACAGGATCCTCCCGGGGAGTGGGGGATGGAGGCAGGCTGTAGGCTGCAGGCGTAGGCAGCATCTCCCTGGGGCAGAGGAGGTGGGATCCCCATTCTGTCAGTGTGGGGGACCCCGGCGGGTCCTCGGATGGCCTCCCTCCTGGGAGCAGGCCACTCAGCTCATACTCATGATTACCCTACTGGGTCCAAGCAGGGACTTGATAGACTCTGGTCATGACACAGAAGGAAGAGAGGGAACTAGCATTTATTAAGTACCAGCTGTATGCCTGGCTCGATGCTTAATGTTGGGGATGGAACAAAGGAGATGCAGCTCCTGACGGTAGGAGAGAGAGGAGAGGATGTGAGTCTAGGCCTTAGGCTGCCCCGGGATCAGCTGTGAATGGGGAGGCCAGTCCCCGTCCCCATGGGCGGGGTTGGCCAGTGCGTCCAGAGAATGAGGAGTTCCCTGGGTCTCGGTCTGGGAAGGAGGAAGCAGTGGAGGAGAGGAAGTGAGTGGTGTCTGGGTCCAGGCGGCAGCTGCACCCTCCCCCCAGCCTCTTTCCAGCTTTCCCTGGGAGCTCCAGGCCCCTGTCCTCCTGTTCCCGCTGTGATCCTAGCAGAGGCTGGGAGGGCCCTCCCCCGCCAAGGCCACCTGCCTCCTGGTCCCGGGCCTTCCCCTGTGACTCAGGAGGGTGGAGAAGCAGCCTGGGCTCATCTCAGCAGCCTTTTCCATCTCTTCCTGGCGGGTGGCCAAAATTCCTCACCTTTTCTATGGGACCCGGATGGCCTGCTGGCTCCTCCGTCCCATGGAGCACATGGGATTTGAACCCTGTTTCCAGTCAGGAAAAACCTGGCTTGCCCGTGGGTGTGGCCGGCTGGCCTTGGCCAGGGCCCCGTGCCAGCGGCTGAGCCACCGGGCCCAGGCTCATACACCCCGAAGGGCTGCTGCTCAGCCTCGCCGACTTAACCAAAGAGCCCTTTAAAATCTCCCCAGGGGCGCCTGACGGGTTCCATCAGTGGAGCACACGACTGTGATCTCGGGGTGTGGGTTCCAGCCCCACAGCGGGTGTGGTGATTACTTAAAAATAAATACAATAAATATAATAAAAGCTCTCCAGTTGCTGGGCCACTGAGGCCTGGATGGAGGATTTCAGACTCTGGAATCCATCCAGGGGCCAGACCTGCAGGGCCCAGGAGACACCCTCTAGCTCCATTCCCCCCCCCCCCCATGCTGCCACCCCCTGGGGTCCAGTGTGATGGCACCCTGGGAGGCCCTGGGCTTGAATGGTGTGGCCCTCAAGGACGGCAGAAGGTCGCACAGCAGTGGGCCTTGGGGCACCAGGACTGCTGGACATTCTAAAGAAGCATCCTCCTTTCCTTCTCCCCACCAGGACTGGCCGAAACCCGGTGGAGTCAGCTCCTTGCCAAGAAGACTGTGGCTAGGCCCTCCAGGCCACGCGGAGGCCGCCAGGATCCGCCCATCACACCAGGCAGTCCTATAGGTGCCAAGCGGGGGAACAGAGCTGGAACTCACCTCTTCTTTCCCTTCGTAAATCATTTACCTCTTTTCTTTTTTTCAGTCTTAGAGGAGGCTTTACTGGGTCCGAAGTTCTGCCCCGGGTAGGTGGATTTGAGAAAGTGTAGAAAGTGAGTTTCCTGCCTCCCTCCTTGTGGGGACTTCCTGCAGGAACAGTGACCGTGCAGGGTACTTGGCTCTCACCATGCACTGGGCTTCTGCTCCTCTGCACACACCCTGCCCTGCCCCAGGTGTTTTTTGGGGAAAGCTCTCCTCGGGCCAAGGGGCTGAGTGCTGGGCCCAGGTGCAGAGGTCAAAGGTCAGGGGCGCCTGGTCAGCTGCGAGATTTACTAGGTGGACGGGTCTTGGAGGTGGGTCTGAATGACTTGCTGGGGTAAGTTAGGGTAGGAAGGTACGGGCGTTAGGATGAAGGTGCATCCGGCTAGGGGACACGCTAGACAGGACGAGTCTGCCCAGAGACCCCATGCCCTGCTTCTCCCTCTCACTCCCCCTGCTTGTGTTCCCTCTCGCTGTGTTTCTGTCTGTCAAATAAATAAAATCTTAAAAAAAAAAAAAAGAACCTGTTCACGCTGATTATTTAAAAAAAAAAAAAAACCCAAAACAACAACAGCCCTGTGTGGAAACCCCAGTGTGGCTGGATTTGGAGATGGGACCTCTGAGGATGTCATGAAAGCAGAATGAGGTCATGGGGTCGGGCCCTGATCCCACGGGGTTCATGGCTTTTTTTTTTTTTAAGATTTATTCATTTTTTTGAGAGAGAGACTGCATAAGCCGGGCGGAGGGGCGGAGGGAGAGGTGAGAAGCAGACCCCCTACTGGGCAGGGAGCCTGACTTGGGGCTTGATTCCAGGACCCTGAGATCATGACCTGAGGGGAAGGCAGACACTTAACTGACTGAGCCACCCAGGCTCCCCGTTCGTTTCTTTGTAAGAAAGGACACTAGTGAAGCTGTTCTCTCTCTCTCCCTCTCACCCTCCCCTCTTCATTCCCCCCACCCAAGGCTGTGTACACAGTGAGCAAGGCCCTAGCCTAGAGTAAGAAGGCGGCTGGCTACATGCCAGGAAGTGGGCTTTTACCAGGAACTGAATGGGCCAGATCAGTCCTTGATCTTGGACTTCCCAGCCTCCAGAACGATGAGAAACGAAATTCTGTTGCTTAAGTCATCACTAATGATATTTTGTATGGCAGCCTGAGGACGTGGCGGGGAGGCGGGGGGGTGGGGGATGGAAAAGGGCCCCCGGACCATGAACCAAAGAATGCAGACCACTTCTTGGAGCTGGAAAAGGCCAAGAGTTGGATTCTTCCCTAGAGTCTCCAGAAGTCAGCTCCGCCGACACCTTGACTGGAGGACCTCTGGGCCCCAGAGCTGTAAGATAATAAACGTGGGTTGTTTTCAGCCCATTCTGTGGCGGTTTGGGACATCCGCCTGCAGGAAGGGAACACAGAGGCCCGGAGGTCTGGCCTTGCTTCCCCTTCCCCTGGTGGCAGTCCCCAGCCCCTCCTCTGGGAACCTCCCACCCTGCTTTCAGCCCCTCCCTGCGTTTGGGAGGTGACCAGAAGGTGGAAAGGTCAGAACCCTACCTCTCCTGTACCTCTCCTGGGGGTCCTGCCCGACAGGTGGCCTGGGGTTCTGGGATTTTTACAGAAACCAGAGGGGCAAGAGAGAAGGTGGCTGAGGACGAACGTGAGCCTGAAACCATTGCTGCCGTCTGGGGGTGAGGGGGGTGAAGGCCTGCCTGGAGGTGGAGCCCACCCCCGAAATCAGGAACCTGGAACGGAGGGAAGACAGCCCAGCCAAGCCCGGAGCAACTTGAACTTTCCGACACAGGATCCACTAGATCCTGTTTTGCTCAACCCGGTTCGAGGTGGCATTCTGTCTCTTGCAACCTGAAGTGTCCTATAATCGTACCACTCAGTCCCCGCCATCCATCGTGAGCTCCATTTTCTTGGGTGGGAAAGAAAGGGCTGGAATCACAGCCAGCAGCATGGGCATCATCCCCGCTCTGGCCTGTCCTATCTCGATAGTGGCCATGTTAGTGTTTGTGGGGGACAGTTATGAGCTTCCACACTGTTCCTTGAACAATTTTATTCAGGGAGCTTCCATGGAAGCTCCTGCTGGCTTGAAGGTCTTCTACTCATTACGGTATTGCGCAGAGCAGGGGAATAGAGCAGCTTCGTTCTCCCCAGCGAGCACCTGCTTCCGTTCTCCCGGACCCCTGCTGCACGCAGAACCCTCTGTTCCAATGTTTTCATTCATTCATTCATTCATTCATTCATTCATTCATTCACTCATATGAAGTTTCCACACCCAGCGCGGAGCCCAGCACAGGGCTTGAACTCACGACCCTGAGATCAAGACCTGAGCAGAGATCAGGAGTCAGACGCTTAACCGACTGTGCCACCCAGGCGCCCCTTTTCCATTGTTTTATTCCACGATGGTCTGGAACAGAGTGCGAGGGGCGTGGGGAAGAAAATGCATGTGACTCTGGAGAAATCTCATGGGTGCACGGTGACACCGGGCAGAGTAAATGTGCTCACCGGCCAGGCGATCACCATCAGCGGCGGCGCAGAAACGGGGAGGACTGGGCTCTGTCGAGGTCTCTGTGGCTTCCGTTCTCACAGCCGTGGGGACAGAAGAACGACCACTTTTGCTCTGGGGTCTGGGTGTGACACCGCCGTAATAACAATTAGTATTTAGTATCTTCTACTGGCCCCTCAGATCTTGGCTCCACCTTCCCCTGCTGCCCTCCTCGACGCTGCCCGGTGTGCACAGGGGGCTCCCGTGCCCTTGACCTTCTGGTTGGGAAGTCAGTCCCCCCCGGCAGGCTGCAGAGAGGGAGGAGGCTGAGCAAAGGATACACTCCTCCTGGCTTTTTCCATTCCATGCTTGTGGTATTTCCTGGGGCTGCCGTCACAAACTACCCCAGACTGGGGGGCTTAAACAACAGAGATTTCTTCTCGTACAGTTCTGGGGGTGATTAAGCCCGAAATCAAGAAATGGGCAAGGCCACGGTTTACCTGGAGGCTCCCGGAGCACCCTTCCAGGCCGGTGCCAGGTCCAGGCGGCTCCGGGCAATCCTTGGCTTGGGACAGCACTGCTCACTCACGTGGCTGTCCCCTCTGTGTCCTCTGTCCCCACTCCTTTTCTTCGATGGTCACCAGTCAGTTTAGGAACCACCCTAAATCCAGGATGACCTCTTCAGCTCAGGACCCTTAAATAATTCCACCCGAAAAGACCCTATTTCCAGGTAAGATCACATTCTGAGGTCCTGGACGGACATGGATTTTGGGGGGCACTGCTTGACCCTCTGCAAAGGCCTCTGGGACAGGCTGTGTCCCCTGATCAAAGGTCACTGTCCACCTCAAGTTGTCCTGATCTGCTTGACTCTTTTATTCTCGGCCTGGGTACTTTGGCTCTTGTGGCCTGCATTCTCTTTACTTGAGGTCCCCCTACACTCTACCTCGCAAATGGGCTCTCCTTGAATGACCTTGAAGTGCCAGCTGCTTCCCGTTGGGATGCCAATGGGCACGGAGCAGCCCTGGATTCTTAGGCCACCTCTGGCCGTCCTCACGATTAGCATCACTTCCTCCCAGATGAAGAGGGGCGCGGCGAGACTGAGTTCCTGCCCGAAGCTGAGATGGGGCTCGGGTCTGCCTCCAGACCTCTGCTCGTGACCATTACTCCCTGCCCCGATTAATGGCCTTCTTCTCTCAGGGTCCCGGGAGGAGCCAGTTCTGCCTCTGAGAGGCATCCTTTGGGGCGTAGAGAGGTGGGGACAGTGGGGCCTGACTGTGGGAACGGTTGCAGGTGAATAGAACCCCCTCCAGCAGGCTTCAAGCCAAAGAGAGAATGTTTTGGCTCGTGTGCATGAGAAGTTTGGGGTGAGGGTCTCGTCTGCACAAATGATGGCTGAAGAAGGCCTATGTCCCTCCTGTCAGCTCCATGTCTCTGGGCCCACTCCGTTCTCAGGGGGCTGTGCCTCACAGGGGTGGGTGGGGGACAGGACCGCTCCTGACCTCCTGGCTTCAGGTTCCTGGCAGAAAAGGAGTTTCTCTCTCCACGGGGCCTGCAGGAGTCCCAGGGGAGACACATGTCGGGCAGGTGGCTCCCCAAAGGGAAATCAGGGTGCTGCCAAGACTTCTGGAAAGGGCCGGTGTGGAAGGTGGGCCTTCTTGTCTGTGACCTGCGGTGGTGGGGATGTGGGACTGGGCCTTCTTCTGCCTTAGCAGAGAAGTCGTCTCTAGCAGAGACTGGGAAGGACGAGGTGGGCAGTCGATCTGGGGAGGGGGATGAAGGCAGTTGGGTGCAGAAGGACACCCTACTCGGCCCCAGGACTTCAGTACTGTAAGCCCTCTGTAGGACTGGGGCTGTTATCTCCGAGTCTGCCCTAGCGTGGACGTCCCCAGCTGCTCCCCGGAAGGCTCCAGCACACTGAATGAGCAGTCTGGGTCCTCTCTGCCACAACCTTTGGGTCAGCACCATTTCCCTCTGGGCCTCAGTTTCCCTTCTGTATAAAGGGGGCCTGACGAGAGTATGAGGGAGGATTAGCAGGCGTCTGATAAGCACCCTGTGCGGTTCTAGGAGCCCGACCTCCAAGTCTCATCTTCAGGCCCAGCAGTGAGGCCAGTGTGCCTCGGTGTCTTTCCCGGGTCCCCTTCATGTCCTCTCGGGTCATCTTGTGGCCGGGCAGCTCGGAGGCCCATAGAGCCTGGCTGCTGGTCTCCTGCTGTCCTTATGGCCCTCCGCCTCCTCAGTCACTGCTTGCGGGTGACTCGTGTGAGTCACAAGAGGCATGGGAGTGGGACCGGGGGGTGGGGAGCCCCACTTTGTCCAGGGTGGCTGGGAGAACCAGGCCTGGTGCCGACTTGGGGCCGGGCCAGCGCTGGTCACAGAGGAGGAGGCATCAGAGCCTCTCTAGCTGCCTCCTCCCAGCCGAGTCACGCTTGGGGCCAGCCTGTCCCCTGGGTGCCTCCCTCTTTGCCTCTGAAGGGAGGACAGACCAATCCCCGGGCAGCGGGGCCGGAGCCATGGGGCGGGGGGGCGTGGAGCGGGCACACCACCACACGGGGCGGTCACTAGGTCGGAGGCTTGGTGGCTAGCTGATGGAACAGCCGGGGTGGTTTGACTCTGCTCCAGTCCCTTGGTCCCCAGCTGTGCTCAGTTCAACCGTTGTCTCCTCGACTTACAGAATTTCCTTCACTTTCAGTTTGAATGAGCGAGGCCTGCGTGTTCCGATTCTCTGCTCTCTCCCTTCACTCTCCCCTCTGCTCTGTCCTCGTACCTCCTGTGTGTTGGATAGGAGCCTAGGGGAGTGGGATTCAGTGTATATGGCCTCCATCACCATGGTCCTTGCTATCTTTCTCTGGAGACCCTGGGCGGGGGCGGCAGGGGAAATCTTCTCCCCCGTCCTTGCCCTCTGCTCCTGTTTGGTGAGATGCACCCTTGATCCCTGACCCCTCCCTGGGTACAGGACCAGAAAGGGTGACCTGGCCCTTCTTGTGTCATTTGTTTGATTCCAGCGGGGCCCATCCCAGCCCCACCACCTCTCTGACTCTTCCTCTTCTGAGAAGTCCATCTCAAAGTATCAGCCTCTTGGTTCTGTGTAAATCTCCTTCTTCTCCTGGACCACTCACCCTCCTGGGATTCTCCTGCCCATACTAGAGGGTAAAAAAAAGATTTTATGGATCGAGGAGGTTTTCTGTTCCAGGGACTCAATCCAGCTGAGCCTGGAGGAAGGGAGGCATAGGGTTGTCTTGTACACGTGTTCAGGCTGTGTACTGCACAAGGGGGCCTCAACCCATGAGGACACTGTTGTCAACATAAACTGACCTATATGAGGTGTGTGGGTAGTGTGTGCATGCACGCCTGTATTTCTGGGTAGCGGAGGCAATCTTCCTTTATGTGAACCCTGCATTGTCCTGCACACACTCCGGGAGGCTCACATACACACATCAGTGTGCAGCTGTGCCATCCCCTGCCTTGCTCAGAGGATGCCTTGAGCTCCCTCCACCTGCTTGTTGCTCTCGCACGCATCCCCACCCCCACTGGGCTCTCGGGGGCAGTCCTGAGGCAGGGTTCAAGGAATGAGTAGAGGCCAAATAAGTGAGCGAATGAAGGAAGGGGCAAGTGACAGGGAGAGAAAGGAGCGGACTAAGCGGCCAAGCGTCTGCCCATGCCTTTCCTTGCCACGTGGAGCCTCGCTCGGGACCCTGGGCAGCTTCAGGTTCTGTGCCTGGTTCAGGGACAGCCTTTCTATCAGCTTAAAGTCAGGCGGCTCTGCGCCTGCGCCTGCAGCCTCTCCCAGACCAGGCCGGGGCCTTGGGACCAGTGGGTGGAGCACTGCCTTTGGAGTCCAAGTGAACCCCCCTTCTCCTCTCCCCGCCTCTCTGCCCCTGCTCCCCTGCCACCTGGGTGTCCACAGCCCCCGAAGCAGCTGCGAGCCACAGAGAAAGAGAAGCCCCAAAGACAGGACAGACGCTTCACCGGGACCCCAGTGGTTCTCCTTCCTCCCTCCCGCAGGCAGCACGGGCTCGCCACCCCCCCTCCCCCCCCTCCTCGGGGACAGGGCTGGGGATAGGGGGCAGGGAGCCGGGTGAGCTCGGTCCCAGCCAGCCCGTGGGGAGGCTGCGGGCCCCTCCCTGGGCTCTGGTGAGAGACTGGAACACAAAGCTATTTTTATTTATGATAGTGTCAGTGGGCTGGCCTCCGTCTAGACAGCTGGTGTTATCATTCGAGGCCATCCTGGAATGCGCGGCCCCATTTATTGAGAACAGAAGACAGTGTGCAGATTAAACAGCTCATAAAAATAAGCGAGGAACCGACACTGGGCCGGGCAAGCAAAGGTAACGGGCTAGGTCAACTATTCACGTTGGCTTCGGACACTGGGATGTTTTTAGAGAAAACAAGACTTGATGTGGCTGTGGGGGAGCCAGCAGGCTCTGTTGATGCCCCTCAGTGGAGACGAGCGCAGGGCGGCTGCTGGGTCTCTGGAGTCTCTCTGGGGAGCCATCTTGCTCCTTTAGGGACAGGCCTTCGGGGACAGCTGGGACTCCGTGGACAAGTCAGCCGTCCCACGGGCTCCAAGCCCCCAGCCTCCCTGCACTGGGGCTTCTGGCTTCAGCCCCCCAGTTATCTGCCTTCATGGGGAGCCAAGCCCTGGGTGACCGATGGAGGGGACACATGTGCTGATGGCAAGCTTGCCACCCCACTCGCTCGCTCATCTGTTACCCGTTCTTTGGTTCACTGACTCAGCCCATCCACAGATATGTCCTGAGCACTCACAAGGTGCCCAGCAGTGATTCAGGTCTTGTCTTCAAGAGATCTCCGGACAGGCATGAAAACACAGACTCACGTCGTGGGGTTCAGTGCTGGGGACTCTCACATGATCTGATGCTGTTACTACCTCAGTTAAGAGGTGACTGACTGTGTGCCTCTGGGAGCAGCATGCCGGCCTCCTCCCTTGCCGGGTCCAAGCCAGGTTCTACCTGCATGTACCCTCCGGCTCCCTCTGGTGAGGGACGTCCACCCTCCCCAGGGGCCCACTTCGCCTCAGAGCCTCTCTATGGGCTGCTTGCTCTGTTCCGGAAAGTGTTTCCTTGGTCCCCACCTAAAGAGACCCATCTCAGATGCCCCAACCTTGGAGAAGACCAGGCAACCCCCGCCCTAGGCAAGGGCCCTCACGGCTGCATCCATGGGCGGTAAAGATCCAACCTCTCCCTCGGGCCGTGGGGTCCTGGGAGATCCTGGGGGGGGGGTGGCTGGGAGCTGAGCGCAGGGTGTGTGTGAGCCCAGTGGACATGGCCTGAACCGGCCAGTTCCCTCTGAATGGCACACCTCACTGCCCCGGGCCTCAGTGTCCTCATCTGTAAAATGGGGATGAACACAGAATCTCTGTCTCAGGATGAGGACTATGTGGACAAGGGGGAGAGAGAGTTTACCACGTGAAAGTTTCTCCAGGTCGGTGCCTCTTTAGCTCAGTTTTTTTATCACGTTTTCCAGCAGCGTTGGCTGGAAAGCTCTCCTCTCCGTTAGCCTCCCGGGGCTATGCAGGCAGCAAGAGGGGCCTTGACCCAGTTCCGAAGGGGCCGAGTGGGAGAGGCCCAGACCCGGGCAGGAGAGAGTTCCAGTGCAGAGAAAAAAGCAGGGACCCTGCTCTGCCCCAGCACAGTGTCCCAGCACCCCTGTGAGCCTCGGATTCTGCTGGTGAGAAATGGGGGAGCTAGTGGCCCCATTGTAGGCCTGCGTGGGCCACGTGGACGCCTGGCTTCTCCTGGGCGCAGAGGGCCAGGTATTGACACGTGCACATGAGGGAAACCCTGCCTGTCGGGTCCTTTGGGTGGGGGCGGGAAGCACGGGGCCTCTCCTGGTGTCTGCTGGGTCCCAAGCATGTCCTGCCTCACACCCTCGCTCTGGCTAAAAGAACCAGTCTGTTCTGCATTGCTCTGAAGGCCTGACCTTTTGATATCGAGGCCTCTCCCTGCACCGGGAGCCTGTGTGGTCAGGGAGGCCGGTCGTCCTTTTCCTTCAGCTTCGGAAAGCCCCCTGGTTTCTTCTGCTAATGCTTCCAGCCTCACGCTCAGCCCCACCTTCAAGAGCCGAGCCTGCCTCCCAGCCTCTTCTTTTGTTCGGCTGATACGTATTTATTGAGCACCTACTATGCGCCGGGCTCAAGTAGGGGGTCAGACAGGGTGCTTGCCCTCCCATTCCTGTAGCAGAAGAATGTCAGGCCGGGGTCACCCTGTCCCCAGGGGTCACCCCCAGGGCTCACTGCATGCACGAGAACCAAGTTCTGCAACGCCCTCACCCCCCAAAGACAGGCGCACAGTGGGGCATCAAGAGCCCGAGGTGGGGGTCTGTGAGTGGTTTTGAGTCCCAGCTTCCCCACTTCAGCAGTGCGACCTTGTGTGCGTGTGTCGGGGGCTACCCGAGCAACTGAGGTCACGGCAGCCCCCTCCCCGAGGGCTGGCGACGGGCTAGCGCGCGTTCATGTGCGCGGTCAGTGCTTTTGCTGGGACGTGGTGAGTTCTCAGGACTGGGGTGTGGAATAAAGGGAGATATTAGGCTCACACCTACTTCCAAGGGGGCTGTGGAGGCTCAGAGAGGTGGTCTCCTTTTCCCAGGACCACTGTTGAGTCTCAGAGCTGGAGCTGGAGCCCAGAGCTTTCACCCAGAGTCTTTTTTCAAATCGACTATCCCTAGAAGAAACAGGCCCCAGTTCCCGCTGGGCTCCTGCCCGGAAATGACTGTAGAGGAAGACATTCTCGACTTACTGGGGTGCATCGCCAGGCTGACCCGCTGACACCGGGGGCTCGGGGAGCCTCAGGGACAACCTCAGGCTCTTCTTCAGCTCAGGGACTGCTGGTGGGTTGCAAGGATGGAGCTCCCAGGGTAACTCGGAGCTACAGCCCGGCCCAGGAGCTGCCCAGAGCTGGAAGAACTTCTGGGTAAGCAGAATGCGTGACCCAGTACCTGGAGTTACGGGCTTCAGGCTCTTCACGGGGCAGCGTGGGGGAGGCACGGACGCTGGGAGGTCAGACGGCACCGTTCTGTCACTGTATTCACCCAATCCTTCAAGGGCACTCACTATGTGCCAGACACGGTCCCCAGTACCCTATAAAGGAGCCACTCAAAGAGCAGGTCCTATTCCCATCTGCCTTTCACAGAGGAACCTACACAAATAAGCTCCCTCCCCCTGGAAAACTCCTATTTATCTTTCAAAACCCTGTTAGGGCATCCTGCCCTGATCTGGTGGGATCCATCCAGATCCATCACTTGGAGCCCTACCTCCTACTGCTCTGTGCCCATCCACTAAGCTCCTTGCTCAGAAGCCTGCTTTTCTTTTTCCTTTTTCCTGATTTTTAAGAAATCAGAACCGTGGGGCTTGATCCCTGGACACTGGGATCATGACCTGAGCTGAACTGACTGAGCCACCCAGGCGCCCCTATTTATTCATTTGTTTGAGAGGGAGAGAGCACCCCAGCAGGGGGAGGGACAGAGGGGAAGGAAATGATCTCAAGCAGACTCCACACTGAGTGTAGATCCTGACATGGGACTTGATCTTACCACCCCGAGATCATGGCCTGAGCTGAAATCGAGAGTGGATCCCTCACTGACTGAGCCTCCAGGTGCCCCAGAAGCCGGCTTTCCTGAGTCTGAACCCCTGGCATCTCCATGTGTCTGGCACAGATAGCGGGGAGGGGGTCAGGACACATTGGCCAGATGGGACTGCGGAGGCTACGGGCCCCTCTTCTCTTCCTTCCCTCAGGGCCTCCTGGAGGAAAAGGTCGTTGGTCTCCCTCATAGGTGGCCAGGAGGCCCTAAAGAGCCTGTTCTCCGATGGGGAGTCTGGACTAGTGTGCAGCCCCAGCTCATCCCCAGCTCCTCTTTCCAAGAAACTAGGGGCCCAGCTTCCAGGGACAGCTGCAGGATGCCCGAGGAGAAGCCAGAGGACCAGAGGGAAGGGTGTACCCTTGGTGGGGGCAGGCATAGTCAAGATGCTTCTCGCTCCCACTTCCTCATACATCCAAGACCTTGGGTGGGTGTGGGTTTTGCCACCTTCCCAGGCCCTGCCTCCTAGCCAGTCCTCATTCAGCCTTTGCAACACCAGGAGCCTGGTTGAAATGTATCATTATTCCCATTTCACAGAAGAGGAAATCGAGGCTCCCAAAGGGGATGTCCAGAGGCACAGGATCCACGGTGACTGGTGTTCTGAATCCAAACCCCAGCCCTCCGGTCCCCTTGCCTGGGTCTGTTGGCCTTTCTGCAGATGACTGTGGGCTTCACCCTGAATCCGGCCAGCTGGGGACCTTTCTAAATCTCACCACTATTTCTGCTTCTCCGGTGAGGGCTCCCTGCTTGTGATCTTTTCTCTTCCCAGTTCTCTGGAGGACTTGGAAGTGAGAGGGGGAGCAGGGGCTGGAGGTGGGTGGCAGGGAGGAGTCGGGCCCCTTAGGGCTGGAGGCGTCCTCTTGCACGTCAGGGGGCAGGGTCCCGGGGCCCACACGCTGTTCCTTCTGTCCCGCAGCCACCAGGCCCGGCTGCTCCCCGCAACGCCCTCCAGGGCGTCTCCTTGGAGGGAGAGCCAAACTCCAGCATGCTAGCAGAGCGTGTTTTCCTGCCCAGTGGACAAAACATTTCTGGCCCTTTCGGGAGGGTACTGAACACTCTGTCCACTTTGGCGGCGGCCGGGGCTCCTGGACGGACAAGCGCGCCTTCACGTGCAACGAGATGAATCACACGACTTCCCTCCCTCCCGGCTCCTCACCTGCCCCGCCCCTGCCAGAGCAAACTTCTGAGAAGTCATTCCAAGTAGCCTCAGGAAGTGAACACTTAAATCATGGGCCTCCTGCTGGAGGCCTCCTCCATGGGGGGAGAAACACCCCCACCCCCAGCCCCCGCCACCCTAGGCCCTGTGAGCCCCAACTGGGTCCCACTGGGCACATCCCATCACCATGGGCAGGGCTGGCCTCTGACCTAACACAGTGGCCTGGATCCAAAGGTTGGTCCTACTGCTGCCTGTCTGGAACTTCCCTGGTTCATTCGCATTTCCAGAGGTTTGGGAACCTTCCAGAAGCCCCTGGATGAACTGCGGTCCCAGCCCTGGTCCCTGTGTCCTTCCACGCTCCATGGAAAAGGGCTGGCCTCAAGTGGCCGCAGTAAAATCAGTGGGTGGGAGCTGGAGGGAAGGTCAGGCGAGAAAGGGAGAGGTCCGCGGCCTGTCCTCCCAGGCCACGCCCAGGGCTTGGGGGACATCCCTAGCTTGGAGGGCCGCTCCAAGGGACACCTCATTGTGAAGTTGTTCTCGAAGTCTCAAGTTCTGTTTTAGACCCTGCCTCTCCCAGGGGGCCCAGCAGTAAACATTAGACGGAACATTCCAGAAGCTCAGGGTGCTGGCAAGACACCCTGAAGTCGGGGCCGCTCTGCCACCCCAGGAAGGCCTGATGCTTGGGAAATCGGGCTCCCACCCTGGTCCCGCTCAGAGGCAAACAGGCTCGGGCTGCGCGGGAGGGAGGGGCGGCGCCGCTCTGCAAAGGCCCGTGGGCCGCTGCCAGGGCCCTGAACCCGCCGGGACAGGCTGAACTCCGGCGGGAGGCAGGCTGCTAACCAGTAAGCAAGTTGTAAAAACCCAACTCAGACACAACATCTGGCAGCTGCTTCAAATAGTTCTCCGTCTGAAGCCGCAGTTGCTCGCAGCCCTCCAGTAAATCAAACCATGTGCAAAGAGGAGCCCGCGCCGACCTGAAGCACCCTGCTTGGCCGGGCCCCAGCCGTGCCTCCCGTCCCTCTTGCTCTTTAAATAGCCTGGGGTTCACATTCCATTTCCTTGTACGATCAGTTGGGAGCTGGCCTGGCGGGAGAGGCCGCGGGATGCGAGCTAGTGCCCTGGATCCCAAAGAGAGACGGAGAGACATGGCCCCTGAGACGCCATCCTTACCCCGGGGCACAACCTCTGTTTCTGGTGATCTCTGAGCACGGCTGGCATCTTCCTAGACCCCGGGACCCCTCACCGTGTTTGGTCAGAGGGAGACCCAGGAAGAGAGCCCTAGCGCTCCCACCCTTGACGAGTTTCACGTTCTCCTCACATCCTGGCCTGAGCCGGGCCCCGGGGCTTCCATGCGTGGCCTGGGTGACCATCCCAGGGAAGAACGGCCACCAGGCCTAGAGAGGGGGGCAGAAGGGAGAAGCTGGTGCAGCTAATGATGCGGGCAGTTCTTTAACCCTTACCGGGCCTGCCACTGGGAAATGTTCTCCACTCTTATTATTTCGTCAACTCTCATGGTCAGTCTAAGAGGGGGTACTCCTATGAACCCTATTTTTAAAAGACTTTTATTTTTTATGTAATCTGTACACCCAGGGTGGGGCTCGAACACGCAATCCCCAGATCGAGAGTCGTGCATCCCACCGACTGAGCCAGCGAGGTGCCCGTATGAGCCCTGCTCTAAAGATATGGGTAGAGGGTCGGACAGTAGCCCTCAGAAAGATGTAGTCCATGTCCTAACCCCAGAACTCGTGAACATGACCTTATTTGATAAAAGGGTCTTCAAAGATGCCACTGAGTTATGGATCTCAAGATGATTCCAGAAGCTGGAAGAGGCAGGAAGGAGGGAGGGAGGAAGCACAGCCCCGTCCACACCTTGATTTTGGACTCCTGGCCCCCTGAACTAAAAGAAAATAAATGTGTGTTGTTTTAAGCCACCCAGTCCATGGTAATTTTTTTTTAAAGATTTTATTTATTTATTTGACAGAGAGAAGCACAGCGAGAGAGGGAACATAAGCAGGGGGAGTGAGAGAGAGAAAAGCAGGCTTCCTGCCGAGCAGGGAGCCTGATGCAGGGCTCGATCCCGGGTCTCTGGGATCATGACCTGAGCCGAAGGCAGTCACTTAACCAACTGAGCCACCCAGGCTCAGTCCGTGGTAATTTATTACAGCAGCCACAATGTGGAAATTGGGGGTCAGAGAGACGGAGTAAGGGCACACAGCTCTTCACTGCTCCATACTGTGCCTCCCTGATCATGAGGCTGATGTTTAAAAAACTGACCTCATTTCCATGCAGCAGGATGGAGGCTCTGGGGTCCAGGCATTTTCCTTGCAAGACGACTTCCTAGGAAAGGTCTGTTCACCGACCTCTGAGCACATAAGGGCCTGGGGAGTCCCAGGTGGCATGTGGGGCACCCCACTAGCTGCCGTCTCAGAACACTTCCTGTGGGCCAGGCTCTGTCTAAGTTCTTCCCGGACACTGGTTCCCGGAATATTCATGGTTACCTCCAGGGAGGACAGTTTTTCTCTGTTTTACTAACAAGGGAAGCAAGACAAAGGGAAGGGCATCAGTGGAAAGCCAATCGGAAGTGAGAGAAGTGGGACTTGAAAGGTCGGGTGTGTGATGCCTGATGTGAAGGTGCAAGGGAGGGGCACATCTGTAGAGTCCAAGTGCAGGTCAAAGGTTGCCGGGGGTTGGGGGGGGACGTGGGGAGGGGCTGCCCATGGACGCAGGGTTTCTTCCCCTGGGGGCATAAAAATATTCTGGAAGCAGCTAGAGGGGATGGTTGCCCACCATCGTGGATGTGCTAATGGCAGTGCAGTATACACTTTAAAATGGTGAATACGACGTTAGAGGAGTTTCGCCGCAATTAAAAAGCTGGTTGGAAAAGGGGGAGGTAGGAGGTCCCTGCACCCACTACCTCGATGAGCCCTGCCGTCAGCTTCCAGTGTCTGAGAGGGCCCGGGGAGACAAGTGAGCAGCCCCATCCCAGACGGGCTCGGCAAGGCTCCTGAGACCCTTGTAGGAGGTTACCATCCTGGGTCCTGCCCCAGAGCCTGGACCCTCTCCCCATCTCCCAGACTCAACACACAGGCCAGCTCAAGGGTGAAGTCCTTTGCTTCCCGGCGGAAGCTCGTTCTACCTGTGGTCATCACCACCCTGACGGCGGCTTTGTTTAACAGAATCAATGGGAGGGAACTTCCCAAAGCACTTTGGTTGAAAAATCTATCAAAAACTGGGGCCCAGGACTACAGGTGGAAGGGAGAATGGCTCCTCTGCTCCTTACATCGTAAACATGGGAGACACAAGCGGGGAGAGCCATGTCCTCGGTGGTGCTGAGGTCGTGAGACAGATCTGGGGCACCTGTCAGTGGACAGCTCTGCTGAACGGACGGTCCCTGCGCCGTGCCTCCAGGGCCTGAATGGTTGCTCCTGGCTCCTTCAGCTTTCCAGGCCTGATTTCCTTGGGGAAACTGAGGCTCAGGGAAGGAGCCCAAGGCTGAGGTTTCTTGCCTCCACTCTGGTATTATTTTTATTTTTTTAAATTGAGAGAGAAAGTGAGCACAAGCAGGTTGGAGAGAGAAAGGGAGAAGCAGAGTCCCTGCTGAGCAGGGAGCCTGACACTGGGCTGGATCCCGGGACTCCAGGATCGTGACCGGAGCCAAAGGCAAACGCTTCACTCACTAGCCACCCAGGCGCCCCCACTCTGCTGTTTTTCTCAGAGTGCCCGGCTGACTCTTGTAAGACAAGCCCTTCTTCACCTGGGAACGTGGGGTAGGGAGAGCTGATTTCCACGGAATCTCCAGGCTTCTCTGAGCCTCGGCCCCTGTGAGCCTCTGAAGGGAATGGGAAAGGCCAAAGGGTCCGCATGGGTCCAACTCGGCACCCACCGCCGGCAATGCATCAGACTCAGCTCTGGTGTGCATGACCCAGATGTCTGGGCTTCACCTACTGCATCGAAGTTTCTGGAATTTTGCTTTTTCCCCAAGGCCCCCTCGTGATTCTGATGCAGGAGGAAACTGAATGTCCGCTGAGGGCCCCCATGCCACGTTGTGCTCTCCGTGTTTCTAGAAGATACGATCTCAAGGACGCTGTAAGGCCCACCCTCAGAAGAGTCAGGGGAGGGCTAAAGGAGGTCTTTGCCTTTCCTCCCTACAAAGGAGAGCTCACGGGGCGGCAGCTGGGTCTGCTGGGAGGACAGGGCCAGGGTAAGCCAGTGCCACCTTCCATCCATCCAGCTGCCCTCAGCCTAGGCTTTTCCACTGGGAACACTCCCTCCACTCAGCAAAATCATTATCAGACGGGAAGCGGCAGCTGAGCTCTGGCCCAGGAAGAAATGTTCCAAAGAAATGTTAGCTTTTGGTTTTCTTAAAAAAAAAAAGAAAAAAAAAAAAAAAAAAAAAAAAAAGAAAAAAAAAAGAAGAAGAAAGAAAGAAAAGAAGAAAAGGGAAGAAAGGTCAGAGCCCTGCAGAGGACACGGAGGTCCGAGGCTGGGGCAGGATTGCGTGGGGTACACCAGGAGGACCATAAGGCCGGCCCGCCCACCAGCAGCTGAGCCCTAAGAAGCCCTCGGAGAGCCATGAGCGGCTTCCTCTGGGCTCGCTCGGCCAGGACATCATTTGTTGATTCTAGAGCCCAATCCCTAGCTCATGATTTCCTCCCTGGTTGCCATGGCCCCGTACAGAAAACACAGCAAACTCCTGGCCCCGGGCAGCTCATTTATTTCAAATATTCCTTGCAGCTGGAGTCCAACCATGTTTGGGTGTCTGGACTGGAGCATGAACTCATGGCTCTGTCTTCAGCCCCCTCCCCAGCTCCCCCAGCATACTTCATGGTTCAGTAAAGTCCACATTCCTCATCTCGTGGCTGAGGAGGCTCTGGAGGAAGGGTGGGAGGGAAGCCTGGTGCAGGAGAGGGAGGGAGGGAGGGCTCCTCCCAGCCCCCCGCCGGCAACCCGCACGGGAGCGGCCACATGGGCTGGTCTGCAAGATGGTCTTATTAAGACTGCTCCCTCCAACTCAAAATCCCGCTCGCTGAGAAATCTCCAGCCAGTACAAAGGGCCTTATTTTCCCTGGGTTTCCACCCCCCGAGCCCCCCACCACTCCGCCTGACCCCCTTCCTCCCCCGCCACCTCCTTGAAAGCCAGCAGAGTTCGAACTGCAACCCAGACATGAACTCCAACCGAAAAACAATTTCAGGCCACCCTTTTCCTCCAAACGCATCTGGGGAAGGCATCTAGGGCTCCCTTTTCCCTCCTACCCACCTTGATCTTTGGAGACTTTACCCAAGAAGAAAGAACATTTATCGGGAAGTTGGTTTAGGGACGTTTGGACCATTCTCAAAGGCCAGTCCTGCAGCTGCCATTTTCCAGAACAGAAGCCATGAGCTCTTAAAGCATCTGTTTGCACACTTGCTCGTATGCCAGGCCCTGTGTAAAGCCTCATTTCACCCTTGCTACCCTCCTGCGAGATGGGCACCGTGAGGACAGCCGCTGAAGGCTCATCCAACGGCCCACAGCAAGGGAGGGGTCGGAGCCAATATTTGAACCCAGGTCTGACTCAGGAGTCCCTGTTTCTCGTCGCTGGGCCAACCCACCAACACACTGAAAGAATTTCCCTTTCCTCAGCAACTTGTCCTGAAAAAGAGCTGACACAGTTGCAAGCCGTGGTCTCCAAACTCTCCGCGGCAGGCAGGCAGGGTCACTTGGGGAGTTCAAGAAAACTACAGATCCCTGCCCCTGATTTGGTTCAGGTCAGGCAGGGCTCTGAGAAAACGTGCATTTTAGCCAATGCCTCCCCCCGGGGATGCTAGGCCTGGTGCTGAGGAAAGCTGGCTAGGAGGGGGGCAGAGAAAGGGACGTGGGACTTTGGTCCGAGGGCTCTTGGGCTCCCAAACGAAGACATTTTTCACAGTACCGTGAGATCCTGATGGGTCCACAGGGAGCTGAACTGCATTCTTGCCAATTCTTTGGAAACATGTGATCGTATCTAGCAAATGTCTTGACTATTCACGTATCACTGACCTATCTGCTGAATAAGCCAGATTTTCCTATCTCCTCTGCTAGGGGATGGTTAGGGGGACGGGAATCCCCCGACAGCAGCGGGCAGAATAGGTTCCCCTCCAAGACTCATGAGCACCACTGCACACTTGGCCCTGGGAATACGGAGGTGACTGAAGGACCAGCTCCTTCCACAGTGTGGGCAGACCGTGGGCTCCAAGGATGCCTCCACGGGCTCCTACCCTGCCCCTAAAAAGGCCAGTGTCAACTCAAGCTGTAGGATCCCACTAGGCCAGAGGCTCTCACCAATGGGCAGAATCCTTCCTATCGGGCTCAGAAAGTCTCAGTCTGGGCTGCAGGCTCACGAACTACCGAAAAGGGCTGGGGACATTCTAGGATCACCTCTCCAGGATTCTCCTCCTCACTGGGGCTCTGGCTGGCCTCCTCCCCTTGGCCACGGGGTTACCTCATTATCTGTTGAAAACTGGACCCAGGGGGCACCTAGGTGGCTCAGTTGGTTAAGCGACTGCCTTCGGCTCAGGTCGTGATCTCGGAGACCCGGGATCGAGCCCCGCATCTGGCTCCCTGCTCGGCAGGAAGCCTGCTTCTCCCTCTCTCACTCCCCCTGCTTGTGTTCCCTCTTTTGCTGTGTTTCTGTCAAATAAATAAAATCTTAAAAAAAAAAAAAGAAAGAAAACTGGACCCAGGGAGGCCTTGGCCACACCTCTTTCCCTTCCCACAAGGCACAAAGAGAGACTCAAAGTGGTCTTATATTTTAATAAACTTTCCTTTATTAGGTTACTGACTATTATTAACCATCATAAAATAGAACGGGAGTTTCAAAACTGTACAGGTCACAAGGTTCTGGGTGGAGAAGAACGGAGTGTGGGGCTGAGGCTTGGGAAGCTGACGACAGAGGTGCAGAGAGGTGACCCACAGCCCACGAGTCATCCAGCGCCGGCGGGAGGACGCTGGGTCAAGGTGGGAAGGCCGGGATCTGGGTAAGTAAAACTCTGTCATGTGCAACAGTCATGAGAACATGACCCACCCTCAAACACGAGTGAGGAAAAGTCTTTAAAAGTCTTACAGGCAAGGTTTCTCCCCCTGCTCCCACCTTGGGAAAAAAACTCAAAATAATAAGGGGGTAATTTACATCCCTCACCCAGACTTGGCACCAATTTTGTGCTTTAAAAAATATACTCCATTGGAAGACTTTTTTTTTCCCAAGGTACCCTACAGCAGCTGTTTAAAACATAATTCTTACAGACAAATATATATGCATATATATTAAACATTTAAACAAATAAAGTCATCTATTGTACCTGTACAGAAATGAACAGAAGTCAAATTCCAAGCAAGTTGACTTCAAGATCAAAGAAGCAGTGAGCGCGGTGGCAGGGGCTGGGATCTGCTACATGGGGGGGCTGTGGCGGGCGCAAGGGGTTCTCGTCCGCTGGCTGCCCTGCCCCACCCCACCCGGCTCCTTGCGTGGCTCTGGGGGGTCGTGATGAGCTGAGGCTGCTCCTCCTAGGTGCAGAGCCTAGATGGAGGCACTAGGCGGAGGCCTGCGCTGGCTTCAAAGGGGCGCAACCTCATTCTGGGCTCCCCACCTGGCCACAGCCCTGGCTTCCCTGGGGCTGGAGACCCACTCATCCTCCCTTCTTAGTTCTGGCTGCAGGAAGCCAGAAGTTCTGAGGATGCACATGGGAGGTCTCAGCGAAAGCAAAAGCAAAAGCAACCCCCCTACCCCCAGAAGACTAAAGAAGGAAAACCATGTGCAAAGATGGATGTCTCCTGCCTGGAGACATGGGGAGGCCCACAGTCCTTGCAGATGGGTCCCCCAAGACTCTCCTATTGCATGGGCTTGGGAACCCAGAGCAGAGCCCCCTGGGAAGTGCAGGTCGGGGGACTCACATGGAGACACCCTTGTACCCACACTACAGCCACAGCCCGACGAGAGGGACAGGTGCGGCACACACCCTGGGGGAGGGGCAGTTGGAAGCAAAGCGACAGGACACTCCAGAGGGGAATGAAACAAGGTTTCATTTCTAAATGGAATAAATAAATGGCTTTTGTTATTGTTAAAGAATAAATACAGGGTCGGGGGGGGGGGGCTGACAGCCGGGGCTGGTGCCGGGCGCTCGTGTGCCTGTGTGCCTGTGGAAGGTCCCATTTTGGTTTCTGCCTCGGTGTCTGTGATGAGTTTCCTACATCCTGAGTGTGGTCTGCTGCGGCTTAGCACCAGCCCTCGTCCGAGCACCGCTTAGCGCCCCTGAGGTCTGCTCTTGGCGCCAGGGCACCTCCTCCTGGGACCTGGCAGGTCAGGGAGAGGTGCGGGGGGAATCCCCGTACCACCCCGAGGGCAGATCAGAGCTTCCCAGCAGTCTGTTCTTTGCGTCTTTTTCCGCAGAGGGGCGTGGAAACAGCATGCAGGGGCTTCTGCCAACGTCGGGATGGGGAACAGAGGAGCCTGCCTCGGGCTGTCGGTCGCCGGCAGGGGCAGCGGGGAGGATGGAGAGGTGGTCCGCGGCGCAGGGCAC